>CM038147.1:402787301-402985447 GCA_021437245.1 Aegilops speltoides
AGCTTCTGTTTAGTTCGCAAGGCCCCATTCAAAATTTCTATGGCGTAAAGTGCCGATCTCTCAATTGGTCCGAGATGTGAATGCCAACTTTGGCAACGACTTGATCACGTGTCAAGAAATGTGCAAAGTCATTCGTGAGAATCTTAAAGCCGCGAATCGCGCTGTAAGGGCTATTATGATGACAAGCACCGTGATGTGGCTTTTGAAATCGAAGACCATGTCTACCTCCGCCTCTCCAATGAAAGGTACTCGCTGCTTCGTATCAAAGGAAGCTTGCCCCTAGATACGTGGGTCCTTTCAAGATCATTGGCAAAAGAGGCGATCTCGCCTATCAACTTGAGCTTCCTTCCAACTTTGCAAACGCACGATGTGTTTCACGGTCACAGCTCCGCAAGTGCTTCAAGATTCCTGAACGCACTATCAACTTTGAAGAAATTGACCTCCAAGAAGATCTCTTATCATGAGCACCCCTGCTGTTATTCTTGAAGAAACCGAGCGCAAGACTCGCAACAAGTCAATCAAATTCTGAAAGTGAAGTGGTCACACCATTCCACCGAGAAGCCACCGAAGCGCGATGATCACCTCCGCTCGAATATCCGGAGTTCTTTCACCCTAGATCTCGTGACGAGATCCTCTTGTAGTGGTGGAGTGTTGTAACAACCCGGATGTATCTTTCCATATTTGTAACTCCAACTCTTGCCATTTTCGGATATGTGCTATGATATTCCTCCGTGGTTGGGTTTTGTTTTCGCTTTGCATTTTGTCCATGTCATGCATCTCATATCATGTCATCATGTGCATCTCATTTGCATACATGTTCGCCTCATGATTCCGAGCATTTTCCCTGCTGCTTTTGCAATCCGCACTCCTATGTTCACCGCGCACCCTCTTGTTCTTTTTCCGTGCAGGTGTTGAACATTCTGAATGGACGAGCCTTGCCAAGTGGCCCTGGTATAGCACCGTAGACCACCGTCAAGTTTCGGGTCATTTGGAGTTCGCTTGATACTCCAACGGTTAACCGTGACTCTCAAGAAGGCCTCTTTTGAGTTGCAGCCCAACACCCTCCAAAACAGCCCAATAACACTTCTAAGTCACCTCCATGCTCTCGGTCGCTCGATCACGATCGTGGGCAAAAACCGCACCCCATTTGGAGTCTCCTAGTCTGCCTACCTATAAATAAGCATCTCCTCCAACCGCAAACCCTAGAAAATCTCCTCCAGCCCGGACACGCCCGGATCGGACAAGACGCTGTCGACGCCGCCGCCACTCATGAGACGCCACGATGGGTCAGCTCACATCGCTGGCCAGCGCCAGCCTCGCGAGGTCGGCCCGGCCGCCGCCTGCGCATCACGCTGCTGGCTCCGCTGCCCTGGTCCACGCGCCACCTCAGTTGCTGCCACACACGCTGCTTCCGCCACGACGCTTCTCCACATGCTCGCTGGCCACGCCATGGCACACAGCCTCCGGTCCGGCGCGATTCTAGCCTTCGCCACGGTCAAGAACCACTCGGATCCGGCTCGCCGGCCGACTTCTCCTCGCCCCGAGGTTCAACGCCGCGACTCGACCGCCGATCCAGATCTGGACGAGACCCACGGTTGACTTTTTCCCCTCCAAAAATCTCTCTAAGTCCTTTTCTGCAATAATTTCGTGGCAATTTCATAGCATCACATCTCCGCACCCGTGGTTCCGTTTTGGGCCTATAATATGTCAAATTGTTTGTCTCGAAGAGTACATCATTTCATTCCATTGCATCATTGGCATTTGAGCTCATCTTGTTGCCCTAAATGCTGTTGGAAGAGGGCTTCAGATCGTTAGTTCCAGAATCTTATCAGCTCGAGCTCTTTTGTCATTTTTGCCATGATTTATGTGTGCACCCTATGAACTTGAGTCCTACATGTGTGTTAAACTATGCCATGCCATATTTCCAGGGGTGTATTCCATGTATTTTTGTGAGTTATGTGTTGACTAGAACAAGCATGCAAAGTAGGGATGATGATGTTGCTGATTTCAGGGACTTAGTGTTTTCACCAAGTCTTGTCCTCTGTTATTTTTATGCCATATGTTCATGTTGTTACAGAGAGATCTGTTTTTCAATCAATGTATTATTTCCTTTACATCGCAGAACTAACTTTTTGAGTAACTTTACTTTCAACTTTGCAATTTTTATAACTAGAAAAACTATCCACCTGTAATTTATCAGATCGTCAAGATTAACCTAGTCACTCATAGTCATGCAACTTCACACTAGTCTTACATGCATAACTAGCTTAAATATTATTACACTTGATACTAGTCTGTGATTACAATGATTCTTGACTAATCAATTTTAGAACCTTAGTCAATATCGGATCATTCCTTCATTCGTTTATGTCAATTTGACTATTAGATCTCATTTCATGAGACTTATACAGCGTACAACTTCTGATGTTTGATAGAACTATGTCACAGCGATACTTCAAAACTCTTTCACTACTCTATTCAATTCGATATTCCTAATTATTTGCCTAAGGATCATATGTTACATCTGTACTCACTTACGACTATGAACTCTGCAATCATTGTACACTCTTATGATTCAAGTTAACATACTGAATATATTTTGAACTCTGATGCATTGATTCATATAACTATCAATTCACATTTTCCGATCTACTTTGTCATATGATACTTAATCTCGATTTCAATTTAACTTAAAACCTTTCAGAAGCTAATTCTACTCTTCAAATTAATCAATGCTCATGTCATTTTAGCATCTTAGATCAAATATTCATTGACACTTAGTCACAATCTTTTGTTGATATACACCATCACTTTGAAATTCTCATTATCCTAGATTCTATATTAATTTATAAGCTCGCATCTCGACTAGACTTGCACTCATATCGAACTATATGATTCTGATAACTTTCATAATCTTCACATCATATATTTCATGACATTCCATTTTGATCCACGTTATCACTTGTTAGACTACCAACTTTCATGTATAACCTAGTTCACTATAATCTGTTACCGTAAATGCTTTGACATTCTGATTCATTAGCACAACGTTCAAGACTTTAGCATCAATTACATATCATGATTACACTCTTGTCACTTCTAAATCTAATTTTATACGATATCTGCTTTAGCAATCACATCTATCATGTACTCTCATAGATTAACAATCATTCATGGCATATCGACCATCTCGACTTGGTCATCACTTATCAGCTTCAAGTGTGTAGAACATTTTCTGAATCAGTTGCATAGCATATCATTCCTCATCGAGTTGTCTCAACGTATCGATTCATGTCTAGTTCGACATGAAGTCATTCAATTTACGTATAGTTACTAGATAACTCGATCAGTTATACACTCACCAATTCAGCCTTCGTTCATTCTTTAATTTCTATAGTTCTCACATTAAGATCCTTAACTGATTAATAGTTGCATTGCCTCGTCATGTTAAGAGTCACGTGATTACATTATCGATGACATTTCAATCGATGTATAACGACTTACTTGATCCACCCATGTCCTAGCAAACCGCTGATTGGCTATGTTACCGCTTTGCTCAGCCCTCTTATAGCGTTGCTAGTTGCAGTGAAGATGAAGTTTGTTCCTTGTTGGAACACGGATATTTTGGGATATCACAATATCTATTGTTTTAATTAATGCATCTATATACTTGGTAAAGGGTGGAAGGCTCGGCCTTATGCCCGGTGTTTTGTTCCACTCTTGCCACCCTAGTTTCCGCCATACCGTGTTATGTTCCTTGATTTTATGCTCCTTACGCTCGGGTGATTTATGGGACCCCTTGACAGTTCGCTTTGAATAAAACTTTTCCAAGAAGGCCCAACCTTGGTTTTACCATTTGCCACCTACACCCTTTTTCCCTTGGGTTTCGCGAGCCCGAGGGTCATCTTTATTTAACCCCCGCCAATGCTCCTCTCGAGTGTTGGTCCAAACTAGAGCGCTTGCGGCGCCCCTCAAGGAAACTTGAGGTCTGGTTTTAGTTGTACGGACTGCTCATCTGGTGTGCCCTGAGAACGAGATATGTGCAGCTCCTATCGGGATTTGTCGGCACATTCGGGAGGCTTTGCTGGTCTTGTTTTACCATTGTCGAAATGTCTTGATGTACCGGGATACCGAGTCTGATCGGAGTGTCTTGGGTGAAGGTTTATTCCTTCGTTGATCGCGAGAGCTTGTTATGGGCTGTTGGGACACCCCCGCAGGTATTATCTTTCAAAGCCGTGCCTGCGGTTATGAGGCAGATGGGAATTTGTTAATGTCCGTTGTAGAAAACCCAAGTTGACCTTAATTAAAATACATCAACCGTGTATGTAACCGTGATGGTCTCTTCTCGGCGGAGTCCGGGAAGGGAACACGGTGTTGGAGTTATGTTTGACGCAGGTTGCTAGGATCACCTCTTGATCACTACTAGCTTCGCGACCGTGCTTTGCTTCTCTTCTCGCTCTCTTTTGCGTGCGTAGAAACCATATATGCTAGTTGCTTGCCGCAGCTCCACCTCATTACACTAGCCTTCCCTTAAGCTTAAATAGTCTTGATCTCGCGGGTGTGAGATTGCTGAGTCCCCGTGGCTCACAGATTCTACCAAAACAGATGCAGTACGGTGATGCCAAAGCAGATGGCGAACCGAGCTGAAGTGGGAATTTGATGAGGCCCTTGGTCGTTACTATGTTTCATTTCCGCACGATTAGTAGTGGAGGCCGGTTAGCGATCGGGATCTGTGTTGCATTTGAGATAGTCTTCTTTTATTTTGGTTCCGTAGTCGGACCTTGAGTGTAAACTGAATGATGGATGTTTATTTATGTATTGTGTGAAGTGGCGATTGTAAGCCAACTATGTATCTCTTTCCCTTATGTATTACATGGATTGTGCGAAGATTACCTCACTTGCGACATTGCTTTCAATGCGGTTATGCCTCTAAGTCGTGCTTCGACACGTGGGAGATATAGCCGCATCGAGGGCGTTACATGCGCCCCTGCCAATCGAATCTGATTGGGCGCCGATCATGGAGTTCACCGCTGCGGACATCTTTCAGCACTCACCCTTTGGCGACATCCTGAATTCGCTAAAGTATCTCTCGTTATCAGGAGAGCCCTGAGCGGACTACGGTCAGGATGGTTGGGATGCGGACGACGAAGAAATTCAAAGCCCACCCACCACCCACTTTGTAGCCACTGTCGACGATCTAACCGACATGCTAGACTACGACTCCGAAGACATCGACGGTATGGACGACGATGCCGGAGTCGAACAAGAACCAGCACCTACGGGGCACTGGAAGACCACCTCATCATACAACATATACATGGTGGACATCCCAAAGGATGGGGACGGCGAAGAAGCAGCGGAGGCAGATTCCTCTAAGAAACAGCCCAAGCGCCAACGTCAGCGGCGCCGCTCTAAATCCCGCCACAGCAAGAATGGAGATTCCGGCACCAGAGATAATAACACTCTAGAGAGTGCCGAAGACAACCCCCTCCAGCAAGATTCAGCACAGGAGGACGGAGAAGCCAGCCCTCAAGAGAGAGGGGCAGACGAGGAGATAGAGGATGACAATTACATGCCTCCCTCCGGAGACGAGGCAAGCCTCAACGACGACAAATTTGTCGTGCCCAAGGATACCGTCGAACAAGAGCATTTTAAACGCAGGCTAATGGCCACGGCGAACAGCCTAAAGAAAAAGAAGCAACAACTTCAAGCTGATCAAGACCTGCTGGCCGACAGATGGACCGAGGTCCTCGCGGCCGAAGAGTATGAACTCGAACGACCCTCCAAAAGCTACCCAAAACGCAAGTTGCTCCCTCGATTAGAGGAGGAGGCATATAAACCTTCATCACCGGCGCTGACACGGCGGACCGACCACCTCGTGGCGCGACAGAGAGGCATCTAGGCCTCCACGTAACCGCACTCGACACCGCTCAAAAGCGCGAAGCCACGGGAATGTGCCGACTTGCGAGACATATTGAGGACAAGGCAAAACAATCAAGATCTATCTACGGATCACGGGCGCCCCACAAACCACGCGTTTACTACCGTCGCGCACGGATAAAGCAACTCGCCAGGCGAACACAATGCATAAAGCTCTCTTGAGCTACGCCAGATATTGCCCAAAGATAGAGGTGCCGCGACACCCACTATGCTTCACAGATGAAGTAATGGATCATCAAATCCTCAAGGGTTTAAACCCGTGAACATCGAATCCTATGATGGCACAACAGACCCGCGGTTTGGATCAAGATTATCTCCTTCATATCCATATGGCCCGCGGTGATGATCTCCACGCCATCAAGTATCTCCCACTCAAGCTTAAAGGACCAGCTCGGCATTGGCTTAACAGCTTGCCAGCAGAGTCAATTGGTGTTGGGAGGACTCGAAGCCGCATTTCTTGACAATTTCTGTGGCACATATGTGCGACCACCGACGCCGATGACCTAAGCCACATAATTCAGCAGCCGATTTAATCGGCGAGACAGTTCGACACGGTTCTAACAAAGAAAAATCAAATCGCCGACCGTCCGGATGCAGAGGCCCTCGCAGCCTTCAAACATAACATCCGCGACGAGTGGCTGGCCCGCACCTAGGACAGGAAAAGCGAAATCCATGGCAGCCCTCACATCACTCATGACCCGCTTCGTGCGGGGAGGACAGCTGGCTAGTCTGGTAACAACCTCAAGCAAAATGCTGGTAGTCCGGATACTAAGGACCGCAATGGCAGGTTGCGTCGAAACAAAAACAAACGCCGCGTTAACGGTGATAACACCGAGGATACGATACCAACGCCGGATTCGAGGCTCTAAACCCGTCGCCGTAGAAGCCATTCAAAAGAACCACTCCGGTCCGTCTAATTTGGACCGAATACTCTACCGCTCTTGCCGATACATGGCACTTCAAAAGCCAGCTATCCACACCAACAGGATTGTTGGGTATTCAACAGCAGCAAGTTAATTGTCGAAAACAATGACAAGGGGCTGCACAATGATGACGAGGAAGAGGCTCGCCCGAACGAGAGAGGATGAAGGGTTTCCCCCACAAGTGCGGACGGTAAACATGATATACGCAACCCACATACCCAAGAGGGAGCGGAAGCGCACTTAGGGACGATATGCGATGGAGCCGATCGCCCAAGTTCAATCCATGGTCCTCTTGCCCGATCACTTTCGATCAAGGGACCACCCACCAAGATCCGCCATGGCGGATTCGCCGCATTGGTCTTAGACCCAATCGCTGATGGATTTCACCTCACTAGAGTCCTCGATGGACGGCGGCAAAGAGCTTGAACTTGCTTTATCGGGATAAAGGCGCAAGATGGGCATAGGCCCTCAAGGATTAAACCTACAAAGACGACCTTCAAAGCGCCATACCAGGTGTTGAGGCCACTTGTACAGGCTCACCACACCGAAGTGGTCTTCGGATCCCTGATAATTTCCAAGCGAGGAGTTAATCTTCGACATAGTCCTGCTCGCAGATGGCTATCATGCTCGCTTTCGGATGGACCGCGTTTGCAAAGTTCAACGCGGTGCCGCATTATGCATACCTTAAGCTCAAGATGCCAGGCCCTCGTGGAGTCATCACGGTCAACGGAAACACTGAACGCTCCCTCCGAACGGAGGAACACACAGCGGCTCTCGCGGCAGAAGTACAGAGCAGCCTCTTAAGGCAATTTTCGAGTCCGGTGTTAAACGACCGGACATGGCCAAACGCGCCCGGAGTAAAATACATCAAGACCACCTGGCACGTTCCGAGCACGCATAGCAATGCGGCCCCAACCCCAGCCCTTGCATGATTGCAAGACCAGCTCTTCACGTACATCATTACGCTATGGAGATACCATGGGCATAGGGGGAGGGGCACGACCACGACAAGCCTAGAGTGCGGCTCAACCACACCAGGGGCTCCCAAGTGTGTCGCTCTTTTTCTTTTCCTTTTTTTCTATTTATCCACAGGACTCAGACACAGAGACTCTGTCCGCGGTGAATCCACCGAACTCACGATGCAACAGCCAGGGAAGGACAAAGGCTACGACGAATACTCAGGTGGTCTCCATTATGAGCATTAAATTTGTTAAATACACCATTCCGCAGCCTACCCCTGGAGGGGGACATGTCTAATAGTCCAATCCCTTGTTTACCGCACTATTTGTATCATTCTGCACTCATGGCAAAATCCCTTGAATAAACAATGCATCACTTTTCGCTTATAGTTGCATTCTTTTTCTTTACATATATGTTCATTTATGACATCTTGCATCCGTACACTTTGGTACGGCCGAATACACCAGGGGCTTATGTTCCCCGCATTATGGTGTGATAAGTCCGAACACTTTCACAAGTGCGGCACCCCGAACTTATAGCACTATATGCATTGGCTCCGAATCATGTCATGGGTCAATAGTTGGGTTTGCCGGCCCTATGTTTGGTACCTTACGCCTGCTCGTCGGCTAAGGTAGACTGGAGAACCATCGCGATTGCGCCCGGTTGAGCTGGGCGAGCGCCTCGGAGAAAGCTAAAACTGACCGTCATGATAAGGCGAGAGCTGGTCGCTGTTCGAGAGGTCTTTTCGAGTCCCTAAAGACTTATGCCGCTTAGAGCGAGGAACCGGCTTCGTCCGGCCCAGGCGTGGATAGCGCCCCAAATTCGGTCTTCCGAACACTAGGGGCTTTGCCGAAATTTAAAATTATAGAATTCTATGGCTAAGTGAGAGTGTTCAAGCATTATAAGTCCGGTTGCCTTGTTCGTTGTGTTGAGAGCCTCCCTAGATGGACCCAAAAATGGGAACAAGAGCGCTCAAGTTTATCCCGAACACCCCAGCAGTCATGGCATGGGGGCCAAAGCCGACGGCTTGCCATCTCTCAGATTTGATAAACTGCCGCACAGAAGGTAATATTTTAAATTAATAAGCGTTGCTTAGCGCATATGAACAAAGTTTTCAGCGCACATGATAACACATTGCGAGTCTACTCAAATATTATATCTTTGGGGCACTCATCCGCAATCTTGCGGGCACCCTTCAGGACACTCTTATAATACATTTCGGGCATAAGATACTCCTTGTCCGCCGGCGGCGTGTCTGTCAGAAGCCTCTCAAAGATCCAGCCTGCCCCAGCACCTTTGCGCTGGCAAGGCCCGACGGCACCTTCAATGCAAAGCGGAGCGCTTGATGACTTCTACCAGGACACGATCCACCAGCCGCCGCACCATGCCGAAGTAGCTCCTGTGCATGGCCTCTTCAGCCACACCGGACTATGAGGCCCTTCATGGCCTGCTCGGCTACCTTAGGAGCTCGACCACTGTTTCACCTGGTCGCTATAAGCACGGATGTCCGCCTCAAAGATACCGAGACCAGAAGACCTTCTCCGCTGAGCTCCCTCCTCAGCCCGGTAGAATGCGGCAAGATCGGACACGCTGCAAGGCAGATCTGCAAACGCCCTGGAGAGCTCCGACGGGTAAGTAATGTAATTCACATTCACATGCTTGCTTTGCATGAAAAATGCCTTACCCCCGCTATTTTCTTCACCGCCTCAATCTCCTGGAGGGCCTTTTGGGCCTCGGCCTTAGCGGCTTTGGCACTCTCAAGAGCCGAGGCAAGCTCGACTCTCGAGTCTTAAAGTCGCGCCCAAACTCTCATGCTTTTCCATGAGAGCCTCGGAGCTCTTGCCGCACCTCCGCCACCCGCGCCTCCTGCTTCTCTCGCTCGCTTGTTCCACGCGCAAGACGTGCTCGGCGCGGACACGGCCTCCTTCAGGCCGCCACCTCGCCGTGGCCCTGCAGTGCCCACATTATCCTTGTTATTTCTATTGCAACCAAAATCCTTCTCTGTAAGGTACAAATTTAATACGGTGTTACTCACCTTCTTTGTCCTCGAGCTGCTTCTTGGCAAGGCCGAGCTCGTTCTTGGTCCGCTCGAGGTCCTGCTTCAAAGCACCGACCTCCGCAGTCAATGCGGCAGAGGTCAGCAGCGCAGCCTGCAACCCCATATTGACATAATTTTTAGAACTCCTCACAGATATCTTTTAGATCCTCGGTTTGGCTTTTCTTTCCGAACAATTAACCGAGCATCAGGCTACCGTCTATGCGGTATTACATTGCATATTTTAAAACTTCTTACCTCAAAGCTCGTTAGAAGGCTGCTGCAGCTTCGGTCAGCCCGCTCTTGGCGAAGCCGAATTTTCAATCACCGCACTCATGATAGTGCGGTGTTCTTCCTCGATGGAAGCGCCGTTGAGCACCTCCAACAAGTTGTTCGCGCGCCCGTTGGGACGGAGGCTGCCGGTGTCACGGTCTTGCCCTTCTTACGAAGGGCCACTGCGGACTCCGGAACCACTGCGGGTTCCGGCACGGAGTCCGGCGCAAAGTCCGGGAGGCTGCCTTGCGGCACCTCCGGAGCCTCCTCCTGATGGGTCCCCTCCTGGGATCCCACCTCGGCGTCGTTAGCATCACGAGGGGTGGAGGCGGTCGGAATGGAATCCACATCCGACGGAGCCAAGGACCTACTCGATGAAGCGGGAAGATCATCCTCGGCTGGACTGCAGGTAGTGTGCGGCATTAGAAGGACACCATGTGGCACAAAAGAGAAATTACAAGTCATTCAGGAATCCGGATGCTTACGATCTTGCCGGGGGCTTGGCCCTTGAGGGCCACCCTTCGTCGCCATCGTTGGCGTTGGCGGAGCTGTCCGGAGGAAGGGTCCTTCCCCTCTTGGACCCTTCGGCCTCCCCTGTTGGGGAAGCCTTCTTCTTCCTCTCTCCCCCTCCTAGGGAGGGTCCTCTTTCTCCTCCTCGTCTTCGGGGAGGAGTCCGCCTCGGAGCCATCGGACGATGAGTCCGATACCACTTGGCGCTGGGAACTCCTTCGGGTTCCCGTGGCCTTCTTCTTGGCCTTCTTCTCCGGCACCACATAAAGTGCCGGGACTAGCAGCCCCGTTAAACGGGTATCCGCTGGGTCTTCGGGGAGGGGAGCCGGACAGTTAACCTGTCCGGACGTCCTCTGCCAGTCCTATTAAAGGCATTGGGAATTTTAGATCCCACGATAGAGTCAAACTATGAAAGAAATAAATGTCCCATAAAGGATAACATATCTTACCACACCGGCCGGGCGTTTCTTGCTGAATCCGCGATCTTCGCTATGGATGCGGGGCTTCTCCGCCCTTGAACAGCACCCTCGTGCAGCTTCAGACGTTGTGTCAAGAGCCCGCTAAGGGTCCGTGTCAGGCCGGATCAAACTCCCACAGATTGAAGGCCCGTTGTTGGCAGGGAGAATCCGGCGGACGAGCATGACCTGGATCACGCTGACAAGCTTGAGCTTCTTGTTCACAGTGGTCCGGAGACAGATCGAGTCCGTCGGCTCCTCCGAACTGCCCCATAGCAAGCCCTTCTCTTTCCGGAGGTGAGCTGCACGGGGTACCAGATCTGAACTCGGGGCGCTGCCCATTTAGGGTCCCGGCTCGGTTATATAGAACCACCCCGATTGCCACCCTTTGATGGTTTCCACAAAGGCGCCGAGCGAGAGGACGTTGGGCATTTTGCCCACCATGGCGCCTCAAGACTACGCTTGACGCCCTTCACTACCTTCGCTTGACATTGAAGGTTTTAGCCAAGTCAAGTGGGGCTGGATGCAGAGGAAGGTTTCACACGCACGATAAACGCCGAGATGTTGAGGATGAAGTTTGGCGCCAGATCGTGGAAGTCCAGGCCGTAGTAGTACATGAGCCCCCGGACGAAAGGATGAAGTGGGAAGCCCAGTCCGCGGAGGAAGTGGGGAAGGAATATGACCCTCTCATGGGGCCTGGGGGTGGGGATGAGCTGCCCCTTGTCGGGCAGCCGGTGCGCGATGTCGCTAGACAGTTATCCGGAGCCACGCAGTTTTTCGATGTGCCCCTCCGTAACGGAGGAAGCCATCCACTTGCCTCCCGCTCCGGACATGGCTGGAGAAGGTTGAGACGAGATGTGCGGACTTGGGCGCTGGAGCTCGAGTGCGCGGAGATGGATAGGCAAAGGAGGAAGAAGGCGTAGGTGAAAAGGGTGGATTCTTATCCCCTTATATATGGGCGGACGAAGACTATGCGTCCCCACCGGCCTGGTAAAACTCGCCTATCTCCCAAGCGCCACAATCAATGGCGCGGTTGGGTTACCCACGTCCGTATTGATGGGAATCCCGGAATAAGGGGAACACGATCTCTGCTTCGACAAGACGTGCCAAGGAAACCGCTTCACGTGCTGAGGTGGTATAATAAAATTCAGGTAAAGGCTTGGTAGTGGCGTGACATCATGCCACAAAATACGTGAGCAGATTGAACTTGTGTACATGTTATTCTCTCTACGGTGCTATGTGGAATTTATTTTACAGAGCCGGACACTATCCTGGTGTTCGCAATCTTCTATGAATTATTCGGAGGAGGAACCCGCCTTGCAATGCCGAACAATATGCGCGCCGGACTCATCGTCATTGAAGCCTGGCTCAGGGGCTACTGAGGGAGTCCTGGACTAGGGGGTGTCCGGACAGCCGGACTATCATCATCGGCCGGACTCCAAGACTATGAAGATACAAGATTGAAGACTTCGTCCCGTGTCCGGATGGGACTTTCCTTGGCGTGGAAGGCAAGCTTGGCGATACGGATATGTAGATCTCCTACCATTGTAACCGACTCTGTGTAACCCTAGCCCTCTCCGGTGTCTCTATAAACCGGAGGGTTTTAGTCCATAGGACGAACAACCATTACAACAATCATACCATAGGCTACCTTCTAGGGTTTAGCCTCCTTGATCTCGTGGTAGATCCACTCTTGTACTACCCATATCATCAATATCAATCAAGCAGGAGTAGGGTTTTACCTCCATCGAGAGGGCCCGAACCTGGGTAAAAACATCGTGTCCCTTGTCTCCTGTTACCACCCGCCTAGACGCACAGTTCGGGACCCCCTACCCAAGATCCGCCGGTTTTGACACCGACACTCAATAACAGAAAGCAAAAAGCAAAAATAAATTTTATTCATTGGGTTGCCTCCCAACAAGCGCTATTGTTTCACGCCCTTAGCTAGGCATAAATCAAGGATCTAAGTTTTGTCATCTTTGGTTCTAGATCCATAAGATGCCCTCATGATTGATTCATATGGTGGCCTAATTCTTGTTCTAGGGAAGTGTTCCATACCCTTCCTTAGTGGAAATTGAAATTTAATATTGCCTTCTTTCATATCAATCACGGCACCAATAGTACGTAAAAATGGTCTACCGAGAATAACTGGACAAGACGGATTGCAATCAATATCAAGAACAATAAAATATATGGGCACATAATTCCTATTTGCAAGAATAAGAACATAATTAATTCTTCCCATAGGATTTTTAATAGTAGAATCCGCCAAGTGCAAATTTAAAGAACATTCTTCAATATCGATAAGACCAAGCACATCACATAAAGATTTTGGAATTGTGGAAACACTAGCACCCAAGTCACATAAAGCAAAACACTCATAATTTTTAACCTTGGATTTGATAGTAGGTTCCCATTAATCATGTAATTTTCTAGGAATTGAAACTTCTAATTCCAACTTTTCTTCCAAAGCTTTCATCATAGCATCAACAATATGTTTAGTAAAAGCTTTATTTTGTTCATAAGCATGGAGTGAATTAATCATGGATTGCAACAAAGAAATACAATCAATCAAAGAGCAACTATCATAATCAAAGTCTTTGTAATCCAAAAGAGTGGGCACATCACCAGTTAAAATTTTGACCTCTTCAAACCCACTTTTATCAATTTTCTCAACAAGATTTTCACCCTCCGAATTATCGGGACGCCTTCTAGCTAAAGTTGACTCTTCTCCAGTCCCTTTTTAATCAATCTTAATTTTACTAAACAAGGAATCAATCGAATAAACACCAACCATTTTTAGATCTTCATCACTTTTATGAAAGCAATCACTTGAAAACGCTTTTTCTAAAAATTCTCTTCTAGCTCTAAGCATAGCGGCCCTTTTCTTACTTTCATCCATAGAAACATAAAGATATTTAATTGATTCCTCTACCTTAGGCACAAAAATTGTCATCTTGAGATTTTCCACATCATGAGAAATTATATCAACACTTCTAGACAAATCGTCAATCTTATTCAACTTTTCTTCCATTGTAGTGTTGAAAACTTTTTGAGTGTTGATAAATTCGTTAATATTATTCTCAAGATCAGAGGTGTTACTATTATTATTATTATAAGATTGATTACCATAGGAATTACTATAATTATTAGAGGAATTACTAGGAAAAGGCCTAGGATTAAATTTACCTCTATACGCATCGTTATTGAAATTGATTCGCGAGATAAAATTCACATCTACGGGATCATTATTTTTCTCAATCAAAGTAGACAAAGGCACACCATTGAAATCAGTAGGAGCTCTTTTGGTATGCAATTGTGAATAATTTGCCATGATATTATCAAGAAATTTGGTGGCTTCACCCAAAGTAATTTCCAAAGAAGTACCACCCGCGGCGGAATCTAAAAGATTACGAGAAACAAAATTCAACCCCACATGAAATTTTTGTATGATCATCCAAAGATTTAACCCATGAGTTGGGCAATTCCTTAGCATCATTTCCATCCTTTCCCAAGATTGTGCAACATGCTCATGTTCAAGTTGCTTGAAAATCATGATCTGGGTTCTAAGGGAAACTATTTTTGCGGGCGGAAAATACCTAGTGATAAAAGTATCTTTGCACTTATTCCAAGAATCAATACTATTGCAAGGCAAAGAAGAAAACAATTTTTTTGCATGATCCCGCAAAGAAAACAGAAATAATTTCAACTTCACAACATCATTGTCCACATCTTTCTATTTTGCATATCGCATAATTCCACGAATGTGTTAAGATGGGACGCGACATCCTAATTATGAGTAACAGAAAATTGATCTTTCATAACAAGATTCAGCAAAGCAGTATTAATATCACGAGACTCCGCACTAGTGGAAGGAGTAGCAATCGGAGTGCCAATAAAATCATTGTTGTTGGTATTTGATAAATCACACAACTTGGTGTTCTCTTGACACATTGTGACTACGCAACAAGATTGCACTAAACACAGATCTGACGAGAAAATGGTGAACGAAAAGAGGGCGAATAAAACGGCAAATTTTTGTGAAGTGGGGGAGAGGAAAACGAGAGGCAAATGGAAAATAATGTAAATTGCAAGGAGATTAGATTTGTGATTAGGAACCTGGTAGATGTTGATGATGTCTCCCCGGCAACGGCGCTAGAAATTCCTTTTGATGCGGCTTGAAGCTACATCGGTATTTCCCCAAAGAGGAAGGGATGATGCAACACAGTGACGGTAGGTATTTCCCTCAGTGATGAGACCAAGGTTATCAGGCTAGTAGAAGAACCAAGCAACACTGCATAAACAACAACTGCACACAATAACAAATACTCGCAACCCGACGTGTTAAAGGGGCTGTCAATCCCTTTCGGGCAACGGCGCCAGAAATTGGCAAACGGACGTGAGAGAGTTGTAAATATTGATAGACTGAACGCCAAATAAAATAAATTGCAGCATGGTATTTTTGTATTTTTGATTTAACAGATCTGAAAATAAGAGCAAAGGAAAATAGATCACAAAGAAAAATATAATAAAGAAGAGACCAGGGGGCCATAGGTTTCACTAGTGGCTTCTCTCGAGAAAAATAGCAAACGGTGGGTGAACAAATTACTATTGGAAAATTGATAGAACTTCAAATAATCATGATGATATCCAGGAAATGATCATTATATAGGCATCACGTCCAAGATTAGTAGACCGACTCTTGCCTGCATCTACTACTATTGCTCCACACATCAACCACTATCCAGCATGCATCTAGTGTATTAAGTTCATGGTAAAATGGAGTAATGCAATAAGAACAATGACATGATGTAGACAAGATCTATTTATCTAGAAATAGACCCCATCGTTTTATCCCGAGTAGCAACGATACATACGTGTCGGTTCCCCTTCTGTCACTGGGATCAAGCACCGTAAGATCGAACCCACTACAAAGCACCTCTTCCCATTGCAAGATAAATAGATCAAGTTGGCCAAACAAAACTCAAATATCGGAGAAGAAATACAAGGCTATAGGCAATCATGCATATAAGAGATCAAAGAAGACTCAAATAACTTTCATGGATAAAAATGTAGATCTGATCATAAACTCAAAGTTCACCAGATCCCAACAAACACACCACAAAAAGAGTTACATCAAATAGATCTCCAAGAGACCACGAGCTCGACCTGCTGAAGGAGGAGAACGCCACCTGGAAGAAGCTGCATGAGAAGAGTAGTTCCTCGATGAAGATGCTGCAGGCCCTTGATGCGGCTTGAAGCTACGCCGGTATTTCCCCAAAGAGGAAGGGATGATGTAGTACAACGACGGTAGGTATTTCCTTCAGTGATGAGACCAAGGTTATCGAATCAGTAGGAGAAACAAGCAACACTACGTAAACAACACCTGTACACAAATAACAAATACTCGCAACCCGATGTGTTAAAGGGGTTGTCAATGTTGGGGAACGTAGTAATTTCAAAAAAAATTCCTACGCACACGTAAGATCATGGTGATGCATAGCAACGAGAGGGGAGAGTCTTGTCTACGTACCCTCGTAGACCGAAGCGGAAGCGTTGACGCAACATAGAGGAAGTAGTCGTACGTCTTCCCGGTCCAACCGATCCAAGCACCGTTATTCGCACCTCCGAAGTTCTTGACACACGCACAGCTCGATGACGCACCTCGAACTCCGATCCAGCGGAGGTACGGGAGGAGTTCCGTCGACGACGACGGCGTGGTGACGATCTTGATGTTCAATCGCCGCAGGCTTCGCCTAAGCACCGCTACAATATGACCGAGGTGTAATATCGTGGAGGGGGCACCGACACGGCTAAGGAACGATCACGATGATCAACTTGTGTGTTCATGGGTGCCCCTACCCCGTGATATAAAGGAGTGGAGGAGGGGGGGCCGCCTCTACTATGGCGCGCCTTAGGGGAGTCCTACTCCCACCGGAGTAGGATTCCCTTCCTAGTCCAACTAGGAGTCCTTCCATGTATTAGGAGTAGGAGACAAGGAAGGGAAGAGAGAAGGAAGGAAGGAGGGTGCGGCCCTCCCCTAGTCCAATTCGGACTAGGCCATGGGGCGCGCCTGCCCTAGGCAGCCCATCTCTCTTTCCGCAGGCCCAATAAGGCCCAATACTTCTCCCAAGAATTCCTGTAACTCTCCCAGACTCAAAAAAATACCAATCATTCGAACCTTTCCAACTCCGAATATAGTCGTCCAATATATCGATCTTTACGCCTCGACCATTTCGAGACTCCTCGTCATGTCCCCGATCTAATCCGGGACTCAACTCCTTCGTACATCAAAACTCATAAACTCATAATATAACTGTTATCGAAACCTTAAGCGTGCGGACCCTACGGTTCGAGAACAATGTAGACATGACCGAGACACGTCTCCGGCCAATAACCAATAGCGGGACCTGGATGCCCATGTTGGTTCCTACATGTTCTACGAAGATCTTTATCGGTCAGACCGCATAACAACATACGTTGTTCCCTTTGTCATCGGTATGTTACTTGCCCGAGATTCGATCGTCGGTATCCAATACCTAGTTCAATCTCGTTATCGCAAGTCTCTTTACTCGTTCCGTAATACATCATCTCACAACTAACTCATTAGTTCCAATGCTTGCAAGGCTTAAGTGATGTGCATTACCGAGAGGGCCCAGAGATACCTTTCCGACATTCGGAGTGACAAATCCTAATCTCGAAATACGCCAACCCAACAAGTACCTTTGGAGACACCCAGAGCACCTTTATAATCACCCGATACGTTGTGACGTTTGGTAGCACACAAAGTGTTCCTCCGTAAACGGAGTTGCATAATCTCATAGTCATAGGAACATGTATAAGTCATGGAGAAAGCAATAGCAACATACTAAACGATCGGGTGCTAAGCTAACGGAATGGGTCATGTCAATCGATCATTCAACTAATGATGTGATCTCGTTAATCAAATAACAACTCTTTGTCCATGGTTAGGAAACATAACCATCTTTGATTAACAAGCTAGTCAAGTAGAGGCATACTAGTGACACTCTGTTTGTCTATATATTCACACATGTATTATGTTTCCGGTTAATACAATTCTAGCATGAATAATAAACATTTATCATGATATAAGGAAATAAATAATAACTTTATTATTGCCTCTAGGGCATATTTCCTTCAGTCTCCCACTTGCACTAGAGTCAATAATCTAGATCACATCACCATGTGATTAACATTGATAATTCACATCATCATGTGATTAACACCCATAGTTCACATTGCCATGTGACCAACACCCAAAGGGTTTACTAGATTCAGTAATCTAGTTCACATCGCTATGTGATTAACACCCAAAGAGTACTAAGGTGTGATCATGTTTTGCTTGTGGGAGAATCTTAGTCAACGGGTCTTTCGCATTCAGATCCGTTATGTATTTTGCATTTTTCTATGTCTACAATGCTCTGCACGGAGCTACTCTAGCTAATTGCTCCCACTTTCAATATGTATCTAGATCGAGACTTAGAGTCATCCAGATCGGTGTCAAAACTTGTATCGACGTAACCCTTTACCTAACCTTTGTCACTTCCATAATCGAGAAACATATCCTTATTCCACTAAGGATAATTTTGACCGATGTCCAGTGATCTACTCCTAGATCACTATTGTACTCCCTTGCCAAACTTAGTGCAGGGTATACAATAGATCTGGTACACAGCATGGTATACTTTATAGAACCTATGGCCAAGGCATAGAGAATGACTTTCATTCTCTTTCTATCTTCTGCCGTGGTCGGGTTTTGAGTCTTACTCAATTTCATACCTTGTAACACAGGCAAGAACTCTTTCTTTGACTGTTCCATTTTGAACTACTTCAAAATCTTGTCAAGGTATGTACTCATTGAAAAAACTTATCAAGCGTCTTGATCTATCTCTATAGATCTTGATGCTCAATATGTAAGCAGCTTCACCGAGGTCTTTCTTTGAAAAACTCCTTTCAAACACTCCTTTATGCTTTGCGAATAATTCTACATTATTTCGATCTACAATATGTCATTCACATATACTTATCGAAATGTCAGAGTGCTCCCACTCACTTTCTAGTAAATACAGGCTTCACTTCA
This sequence comes from Aegilops speltoides, assembly GCA_021437245.1. Taxonomy (NCBI): domain Eukaryota; kingdom Viridiplantae; phylum Streptophyta; class Magnoliopsida; order Poales; family Poaceae; genus Aegilops; species Aegilops speltoides. The sequence goes on from CM038147.1 coordinate 402,806,499, forward strand.
AGTCTCAGAGAACTATATGCTTTGATAAACTTATCAAAGCGTATATTCCAACTCCGAGATGCTTGCACCGGTCCATAGATGGATCATTGGAGCTTGCACATTTTGTTAGCACCTTTAGGATTGACAAAACCTTCTGGTTGCATCATATACAACTCTTCTTTAATAAACCCATTAAGAAATGCAGTTTTGACATCCTTTTGCCAGATTTCAAAAAATGTGGCAATTGCTAACATGATTCGGACAGACTTTTAAGCATCGATACGAGTGAGAAAATCTCATTGTATTCAACATCTTGAACTTTGTCAAAATCTTTTTCGACAAGTCTAGCTTTGTAGATAGTAACACTACTATCAGCGTCCGCCTTCCTCTTGAAGATCCATTTATTTTCTATGGCTTGCCGATCATCGGGCAACTCCACCAAAGTCCACACTTTGTTCTCATACATGGATCTCATCTCGATTTCATGGCCTCAAGCCATTTCGCGGAATCTGGGCTCATCATCGCTTCCTCATAGTTCGTAGGTTTGTCATGGTCAAGTAACATGACCTCCAGAACAGGATTACCGTACCACTCTGGTGCAGATCTCACTCCGTTTTACCTACGAGGTTCGGTAGTAACTTGATCTGAAGTTACATGATCATCATCATTAGCTTCCTCACTAATTGGTATAGTAGTCACAAGAACAGATTTCTGTGATGAACTACTTTCCAATAAGGGAATAGGTACAGTTACCTCATCAAGGTCTACTTTCCTCCCACTCACTTCTTTCGAGAGAAACTCCTTCTCTAGAAAGGATCCATTATTAGCAATGAATGTTTTGCCTTCGGATCTGTGATAGAAGGTGTACCCAACAGTTTCCTTTGGGTATTCTATGAAGACGCACTTCTCCGATTTGGGTTTGAGCTTATCAGGATGAAACTTTTTCACATAAGCATCACAGCCCCAAACTTTAAGAAACGACAACTTGGGTTTCTTGCTAAACCATAGTTCATATGGTGTCGTCTCAACGGATTTAGATGGTGCCCTTTTAACGTGAATGCAGTTGTCTCTAATGCATGATCCCAAAACGATATTGGTAAATCGGTAAAAAAACATCATAGATTGTACTATATCCAATAAAGTACGGTTATGACATTCGGACACACCATTATGATGTGGTGTTCCAGGTGGCATGAATTTGTGAAATTATTCCACATTGTTTTAATTGAAGACCAAAACTCGTAACTCAAATATTTTACTTCTGCGATCATATCGTAGAAACTTTTATTTTCTTGTTACGATGATTCTCTACTTCACTCTGAAATTCTTTGAACTTTTCAAATGTTTCAGACTTGTGTTTCATCAAGTAGATATACTCATATCTGCTTCAAATCAACTGTGAAGGTCAAAAAATAATGATACTTGTCGCGAGCCTTAATATTCATCGGACCACATACATCAGTATGTATGATTTCCAACAAATCTGTTGCTCGCTCCATTGTTCCGGAGAACGGAGTCTTAGTCATCTTGCCCATGAGGCCTGGTTCGCAAGCATCAAGTGATTCATAATCAAGTGATTCCAAAATCCCATCAGCATGGAGTTTCTTCATGCGCTTTACACCGATATGACCTAAACGGCAGTGCCACAAATAAGTTGCACTATCACTATATTGGTCGTTAACAACTAGAAATAAGGCAGCGGACTAGCGCTGTTAGCTTTATGACCATTTCATGTAAGGAAATTATGACCTTTCTGACCAAAATGGTCGCAATGGTTTAGGGTTTGGAGCCCCTCGAATAGCTTTTGACCAATTGGTCTCAAATGGTCATAAATCTATGACCAATTCTTCCAGGGTCACTGACAGAAGGTCATAAGTTGACATATTTCTTGTAGTGACTTGCGATGGTCTGAGCAACCCATTGTGTGGAGTCGAGAGGATCACCCACCCTGGGTTGATAATCCGGGTCACTTGGCTTTGGTGGTGGCACCTCAGGTTGGAGGGTACAATTTCACTAAGGTACTCATGGATGGAGGTAGTAGCATCAATATCCTTTACTATGATACTTTCGGTCATATGGGGTTGACCGATAAAAATCTTAAGCCGTCCAATACTATTTTCCATGGAGTGGTGCCTGGCAAGTCGGCATATCCTCTAGGCAAGATCGCTTTGGAGGTCGCCTTTGGGGATGAATGTGATTCTAGGGCCGAGACATTAACCTTTGAGTTGGTCAAGATTCAAAGCCCGTATCATGCTCTATTTGGACGGCCGGCTTATGCCAAGTTCATGGCACGGCCTTGTTATGTTTATCTGCAGCTCAAGATGCTGGTTACAAGGGAACTATCACAGTGCATGGAAGTCGGAAGATAGCTTTGGTGTGTGAAGAACGTGGCAACTTATGCTGAGTCTATTTGCGCCACAGAGGAGTTGAAGTTCTATAAGGACAATGTTGACCCGGCAGATATGACATCTTTGAAGAAGCTAACCATAGAGCACGATCCCTTGTTGAAGTTTAAGTCGACAGATGACACTAGGCTAGTTGATTTTGTTCCTGGCGATTCAACCAAGCAGTTCAGCATCAGTGCTAATCTGGATCCGAAATAGGAAAGTGCGCTCATCGAGTTCATCCATGAGAACAGGGACATCTTTGCATGGAAACCTTCTGATATGCCAGGTGTACCAAGGGAACTTGCTGAGCACACTCTTAATATTGATCCAAAGTTTAAGCCGGTCAAGCAATTCCTTCATCGCTTCAATGAGGAGAGGCGTAAGGCCACTGGTGAGGAAGTGGCCCGGCTCTTGGCCGCTGGGTTTATTGTCGAAGTTTTTCATCCTGAGTGGTTCGCTAACCCGGTGCTGGTACTCAAGAAGAATGGCACTTGGCGTATGTGTGTGGATTACAGAGACTTAAACAAGGCTTGTCCAGCTGATTTTTTTGCTCTCCCCTGTATTGATCAAATTATTGATGCTACAGCGGGTTGTAAGTGTTTGAGCTTCTTGGATGCTTATTCAGGTTATCATCAGATCAAGATGGCAATTAAGGACCGGGAGAAGACAACTTTCATCACTCCTTTTGGATCCTTCTGTTATGTGTCTATGCCTTTTGGGCTCAAGAGTGCCCAGGCGACTTACCAGCGATGTGTGCATAATTGTCTTCATGATCAGATTAGGCGCAATGTTCATGCTTATGTGGATGATATTGTGGTAAAGTCCAGAAATTGTACCTTGATAGATGATTTGAAGGAGACCTTTGACAATCTCCGTGTCTACAAGATGATGCTTAACCCGAGGTGTGCCAGCAGGCAAGCTTTTGGGTTTTTTGTTTTCTAACAGAGGCATTGAAGCTAACCCGGAGAAGATCAAGGCCATTACTTCCTTGGCTAAGCCGGCGTGTGTCAATGATGTTCAACATCTGGCGGGTCGTATTGCGGCGCTAAGCCGGTTCGTAAGCCAGTTGGGAGAGAAGGCTATCCCTCTGTATCAGATGATGAAAAAGACAGATAATTTTGTCTGGTGTGATGCTGCTAATGAAGCATTTGAAGCCTTGAAGCAACTAGCTGAGACACCAGTTCTTGCTACTCCTATTGATAAGGAGTTGTTGTTGTTATATGTGGCCGCTAATGCCTGGGCTGTCAGTGTAGCTATTGTGGTGGAGCGAAAGGAGGCAGGCAAAGAATATTCGGTTCAGAGGCCGGTTTACTACATCAGTGAAGTGCTTATTGAGTCCAAGCAGGGGTATCCGCACTGGCAGAAGCTAGTATATGTGGTGTTCATGGCCATCCGGAAGCTTAAGTAGTATTTTTTGGTCATCCCATCACTATGGTTAGTTCTGCTCCCTTAGGGGATATTATTCAAAACAGAGAATCCATAGGTCGGGTAGCCAAATGGGCCATTGAGCTGGGACCTCATGGTTTTAAGTATATGCTTCGCACGACCATCAAGTCTCAAGCACTTGTGGATTTCATCAATGACTGGACAGAGCTGCAGATGCCTGAAGAGAAGCCAGATAACACATATTGGACTATTCACTTTGATGGGTCCAGGCAATTGGAGGGCTCGGGGGCTAGAGTTGTTTTAGCTTCCCCTCGAGGTGATAAGTTTTGTTATGTTTTAAGGTTGATGTTTCCCTATACTAACAATGCAGCTGAGTATGAAGCCTTGCTCCATGGTCTTTGGATGGCTAAGGAGATGAATTTAAGCCGGGTGAGATGTTTCGGCGACTCGGACTTAGTGGCTCAGCAAGTTTCCGGCAAATGGGATTCTAAGGATCCACTCATGGCGGCTTACCGCTGTGAGGTTGATGCTATTGTTGGGCACTTCAAGGGTTATCAAGTGGAGCATGTTGATCGTAGGAAAAATGAGGCGGCTGATGCCTTAAGTCGGTTAGGGTCCCAGCGTAAGCCGGTACCACCTAACACTTTCTTGGATATTCTGCATAACCCTTCAGTTAAGTTGCCTACAGAGGAAGATCTGGCTATTCCTGACCCACAGGCACAATTGGTGGCGGCTCTTCATGCTATTTCTGATTGGACAGTCCCGTATTTGGCTTACATGACCGGGGGTGAGTTACCTGAAGATGAAACCTTAGCCCGACAGATAACCCGGCGGTCTAAGTCGATGACAATTGTCAATGGAGAGTTGCACCATTGCAGTGTTACAGGGGCGTTTCAATGTTGTGTTTCTCCAGAAGAGGGCTGCGAGATTCTTTGTGAGATTCATGAAGGAGATTGTGGTCATCAGGCCCGCTCTAAGTCTCTCGTGGCTAAAGCTTTTCGTCATGGATTTTATTGGTTGACGGCTCATGCTGATGCAGAGGATTTGGTCCGTAAATGTGATGGATGTCAGAAATTTTCACGACGAGCTCACGTGTCGGCTCAAGAATTGAGGATGATTCCAATTACTTGGCTATTTGCAGTATGGGGGCTTGATATGGTTGGGCCTTTCAAAAGTTCCAAGGATAAGAAGACCCACCTTTTGGTGGCAGTTGACAAATTCACAAAGTGGGTTGAAGCAGAGCCGGTCAGTAAGTGTGACATGGCAACAACAGTACAGTTCATCAAAAAGGTGATTTTCCATTTTGGTTTTCCCCACAGCATTATAACTAATAACGGCACTAATCTGTCCAAGGGTGCTATGAAAGAGTTTTGTCAACGTGAACGTATTTGACTTGATGTATCATCAGTGGCTCACCCACAACCTAATGGTCAAGCTGAGAGAGCCAATCAAGAAATTTTGAGAGGCATCAAGCCCGGGCTTATGGTTCCTTTGCAGAGGACGCCGGGTTGTTGGGTGGAGGAGTTACCCTCAGTGATATGGAGTATCAATACTACCCCAAACAGATGTACGGGTTACATGCCTTTCTTCATGGTTTATGGAGCAGAAGCGATTCTCCCTAGTGACATCCGTCACGACTCGCCCCGAGTGGCGGCTTATGTTCAAGCTGATAATGAAAAAGCATGTCAAGATGCACTTGACCTATTGGATGAGGAGCGTGACCTTGCGGTGGCTTGTTCGGTGATTTACCAGCAAGATCTGTGCCATTATCACAGCCGCCGGGTTAAGACCATAACCTTTCAGGAAGGTGATTTGGTGCTCCGGCTTATCCATGATCAAACTGATATGCACAAGCTATCCCCACCTTGGGAAGGACCCTTTGTGGTCAGCAAGAATCTGAACAATGGGTCATACTACCTTGTCGATGTTCGAGACCACAAGGACTCACGCACGTCGGAGAAGGAGACCCGCCGGCCGTGGAATATTGCTCATCTTCGGCCTTACTATACCTGAGACACCGGCTCTTCTGATGTACACATCTTAACAATGTATATATTATGATAAATATAATAAAGCCGACATCACTGATAAAGCTAGTCTCTGTGGTTTTCATTTCTGATAATAATGAGTCTTTGTTGACATTTCATATGGTCATCTCGGTGCTTCCGGCTTATTAAGCGAAGCTATGATTAAATTTTGATCCGGCTTATACGCCATGCTTACAAAAACACTTGGGGGCTTGCTACCCAGGTTAAAGGGACCAAAGAGAGTCTGCTGCGAAGCACAACTCAAACATAGGTATCATACGTCTCCAACGTATCTATAATTTTTGATTGCTCCATGCTACTTTATCTACTGTTTTGGACTATATTGGGCTTTATTTTCCACTTTTATATTACTTTTGGGACTAACCTATTAACCGGAGGCCCAGCCCAGAATTGCTAATTTTTGCCTTTTTCAGTATTTCGAAGAAACAGAATATCAAACGGAGTCCAAACGGAATGAAACCTTTGGGATCGTGATTTTCCAACCGAATGTGACCCAGGAGACTTGGACCCTACTCCAAGAAGTGCCCGAGGAGGTCACGAGGGTGGAGGGCGCCCCCTGGGCACGCCCTACCTCGTGGGCCCCTCGGAGCTCCACCGACGTACTTCTTCCTCCTATATATACCTACGTATCCCCGAACGATCAGAACAGGAGCCAAAAACCTAATTCCACCGCCGCAACCTTCTGTATCCATGAGATCCCATCTTGGGGCCTGTTCCGGAGCTCACGGAGGGGGCATCCACCACGGAGGGCTTCTACATCATCACCATAGCCCTCCGATGAAGTGCCAAGATTTTACTTCAGACCTTCAGTCCATAGCTAGTAGCTAGATGGCTTCTTCTCTCTTTTGGATCTCAATACAATGTTCTCCCCTCTCTCGTGGAGATCTATTCGATGTAATCTTCTTTTTGCGGTGTGTTTGTTGAGACCAATGAATTGTGGGTTTATGATCCAGTATTATCTATGGAAAATATTTGATTCTTCTCTGAATTCTTTTATGTATGATTGAGTTATCTTTGCAAGTCTCTTCGAATTATCTTTTTGGTTTGGCCAACTAGATTGGTAGTTCTTGCAATGGGAGAAGTGTTTAGCTTTGGGTTCAATCTTGCGGTGTCCTTACTCAGTGATAGAAAGAGTTGCAAGGCATGTATTGTATTGTTGCCATCGAGGATAACAAGATGGAGTTTTTATCATATTGCATGAATTTATCCCTCCACATCATGTCATCTTGCTTACGACATTACTCTGTTTTTACTTAATACTCTAGATGCATGCTGGATAGCGGTCGATGAGTGGAGTGATAGTAGAAGATGCAGAATCGTTTCGGTCTACTTGTTTTGAACGTGATGCCTATATACATGATCATTGCCTAGATATACTCATAACTATGCTCAATTCTGTCAATTGCTCAACAGTAATTTGTTCACCCACCGTAGAATACTTATGCTTTTGAGAGAAGCCACTAGTGAAACCTATGGCCCCGGGGTCTATTCTCATCATATCAATCTATATCACTTTATTCACTTGCCTTGTTTTTACTTTGCCTTTATTTTTACTTTGCATCTATCTACCAAAAATACCAAAATAATTATCTCTATCAGATCTCACTCTCGTAAGTGATCGTTAAGGGATTGACAACCCCTAAGCGTTGGTTGCGAGTTGCTATCGTTTTGTGTAGGTACGAGGGACTTGTGTGTGGTCTCCTACTGGATTGATACCTTGGTTCTCAAAACTGAGGGAAATACTTACGCTACTTTACTGCATCATCCTCTCCTCTTCGGGGAATCCAACGCAGTGCTCAAGAGGTAGCAAGAAGAATTTCTGGCGCCGTTGCCGGGGAGGCTCACGCAAGCAAGTCAACCATACCAAGTACCCATCGCAATCCCTATATCTCACATTACATTATTTGCCATTTGCCTCTCGTTTTCCTCTCCCCCACTTCACCCTTGCCGTTTTATTTGCCCTCTCTTTCCCAATGTCCTCCTCTCTTTCCCGTTTGCCTTTTTCCCATTGCCTTTCTGTTTGCTTGTGTGTTGGATTACTTGTTGCCATGGCACAAGATAATACCAAATTGTGTGATTTCTCGAATACCAATAATAATGATTTCCTTAGTACTCCGATTGCTCCTCTTAATAATGATGAGTCTTGTGAAATCAACACCGCTTTGTTGAATCTTGTTATGAAAGATCAATTCGCCGGCCTTCCTAGTGAAGATGCCGCTACTCATCTAAACAATTTTGTTGATTTGTGTGATATGCAAAAGAAGAAAGATACGGATAACAATATTGTCAAATTAAAGTTATTTCCGTTTTCACTTAGAGATCGTGCTAAAGATTGGTTTTCATCTTTGCCTAAAAATAGTATTGATTCTTGGAACAAGTGCAAAGATGCTTTTATCTCTAAGTATTTTCCTCCCACTAAGATTATCACTCTTAGGAACGATATCATGAATTTTAAAGAACTTGATCATGAGCATGTTGCCCAATCTTGGGAAAGAATGAAATTAATGCTTCGCAATTGCCCTACTCATGGTTTGAATTTATGGATGATCATACAAAAATTTTATGCCGGATTGAATTTTGCTTCTAGAAATCTTTTAGATTCGGCCGCGGGAGGCACTTTTATGGAAATTACGTTAGGGGATGCTACCAAATTACTTGATAATATTATGGCTAATTATTCTCAATGGCACACCGAAAGACCTTCTAGTAAAAAAGTGCATGCTATAGAAGAAATCAATGTTTTGAGTGAAAAGATGAATGAACTTATGAAGATGTTTGCTCCTAAAAATACTCCTCTTGATCCCAATGATATTCCTTTGTCTACTTTGCTTGAGAATAATAATGAATCTATCGATGTGAATTTTGTTGGTAGGAATAGTTTTGGAAACAACACTTATAGGGGGAATTTTAATCCTAGGCCTTATCCTAGTAATCCTTCTAATAATTATGGAAATTCCTACAATAATTCTTATGGAAATTTTAATAAGATGCCCTCTGAATTTGAGAGTAGTGTTAAAGAGTTTATGAATTCACAAAAGAATTTTAATGCTTTGCTTGAAGAGAAATTGCTTAAAGTTGATGATTTGGCTAGGAACGTTGATAGAATTTCTCTTGAAATTGATTCTTTAAAGCTTAGATCTATTCCTCCTAAGCATGATATCAATGAGTCTCTCAAAGCCATGAGAATTTCCATTGATGAGTGCAAGGAAAGAACCGCTAGGATGTGTTCTTCCAAAGATGCTTTTATTAAAGCGTGTTCTTTCAATCCCTATGAAAATCAAGATGAAGATCTAAAAGTTATTGATGTGTCCCCCATTAAATCTTTGTTTTGCAATATGAATCTGAAGATTATCTTCCTTTACCTAGAAGGCATTCTAAGAATTCGGAGTTTCTAGATCTTCATGATGAAATTGATGAAAGTGGGATTGAAATAAATAAAAACCGTGATGTTGCTAAACCCACTATTTTGGATCTCAAGGAATTTAATTATGAAAATTGCTCTTTGATTGGTTGTATTTCCTTGTTGCAATCCGTGCTAGAATCTCCTCATGCTTATAGTCAAAATAAGGCCTTTACCGAACACATTGTTGATGCCTTGATGCAATCTTATGAAGAAAAACTTGAGTTGAAAGTTTCTATCCCTAGAAAACTCTATGATGAGTGGGAACCTACTATTAAAATTAAAATTAAAGATTTTGAGTTTCATGCTTTGTGTGATTTGGGTGCTAGTGTCTCTACTATCCCCAAAACTTTATGTGATTTGCTAGATTTCCGTGATTTTGATGATTGCTCTCTAAACTTGCATCTTGCGGATTCCACTATTAAAAAACCTATGGGAAGAATTAATGATGTTCTTATTGTTGCAAATAGGAATTATGTGCCCGTAGATTTTATCGTTCTTGATATAGATTGCAATCCTTCATGTCCTATTATTTTTGGTAGACCTTTCCTTAGAACGATTGGTGCAATTATTGATATGAAGGAAGGGAATATTAGATTCCAATTTCCCTTAAAGAAGGGTATGGAACACTTCCCTATAAAGAAAATAAAATTACCATATGAATCTATCATGAGAGCCACTTATGGATTGCCTACCAAAGACGGCAATACCTAGATCTATCCTTGCTTTAATGCCTAGCTAAGGGTGTTAAACGATAGCGCTTGTTGGGAGGCAACCCAATTTTATTCTGTGTTTTTTGTTTTTGCTTCTGTTTAGGAATAAATAATCCATCTACCTTCTGTTTGGATGTGGTTTTATGTTTTAATTAGTGTTTGTGCCAAGTAGGACCTATAGGATAACCTACGATGATAGTTGATTTGATTCTGCTGAAAAACAGAAACTTTGTGCGCATGAATTTCGTTATGATAAATCACAGGAACGTGCTTTTGCATTGATTCTTTTGCTGCTGATCAATAAACAAATTGTCCAGAACTTACTATTTTGGTAGAATTTTTAGAGTTCCAGAAATTTGCGTTAGTTATAGATTGCTACAGACTGTTCTGTTTTTGACAGATTCTGTTTTTCGTGTGTTGTTTGCTTATTTTGATGAATCTATGGCTAGTAAATTAGTTTATAAACCATAGAGAAGTTGTAATATAGTAGGTTTAACACCAATATATAAAAGAATTAGTTCATTACAGTACCTTGAAGTAGTCTTTTGTTTTCTTTCTCTAACGGAGCTCACGAGATTTCTGTTGAGTTTTGTGTTGTGAAGATTTCATGTTTTGGGTGAATTCTTTTGATGGATTATGGAACAAGGAGTGGCAAGAGCCTAAGCTTGGGGATGCCCATGGCACCCCCAAGAAAATCCAAGGACACCAAAAAGTCAAAGCTTGGGGATGCCCCGGAAGGCATCCCTTCTTTCGTCCACTTCCATCGGTAATTTACTTGGAGCTATATTTTTATTCACCAACATGATATGTGTTTTGCTTGGAGCGTCTTGTATTATTTGTGTCTTTGCTTGTTAGTCTACCACAATCATCCTTGCTGTACACACCTTTTGAGAGAGCCATACATGAATTCGAATTTTTTAGAATACTCTATGTGCTTCACTTATATCTTTTGAGCTTGATAGTTTTGCTCATAGTGCTTCACTTATATCTTTTGAGCGTGATAATTTTTGCTCTAGTGCTTCACTTATATCTTTTAGAGCACGGTGGTGGATTTGTTTTAAAGAAACTATTGATCTCTCATGCTTCACTTAGATTATTTTGAGAGTCATTGATAGCATGGTAATTTGCTTAATCATAATATACTTGGTGTTCAAGATATGTGAAACTTTCTTTTGAGTGAATTGAATACTAAGATAAGTTTGATGCTTGATAATTGTTTTGAGATATGAAGATGGTGATATTAGAGTCATGCTAGTTAAGTAGTTGTGAATTCAAAGAATACTTATGTTGAAGTTTGTGATTCCTGTAGCATGCACGTATGGTGAACCGTTATGTGATGAACTCAGAGCATGATTTATTTATTGATTGTCTTCCTTATGAGTGGCGGTCGGGGACGAGCGATGGTCTTTTCCTACCAATCTATCCCCCTAGGAGCATGCGCGTAATACTTTGCTTTGATAACTTCTAGATTTTTGCAATAAGTATATGAGTTCTCTATGACTAATATTGAGTCCATGGATTATACGCACTTTTTCCCATCCTTCCACCTTTGCTAGCCTCTCTAATACCACGCACTTTTCGCCGGTATCATACACCCACCATATACCTTCCTCAAAACAGCCACCATACCTACCTATTATGGCATTTCCATAGCCATTCCGAGATATATTGCCATGCAACTTTCCACCGTTTCGTTTATTATGACACGCTCCATCATTGTCATATTGCTAGCATGATCATGTAGTTGACATTGTATTTGTGGCAAAGCCACCGTTCATAATTCTTTCATGCATGTCACTCATGATTCATTGCATATCCCGGTACACCGCCGGAGGCATTCATATAGAGTCATACTTTGTTCTAAGTATCGAGTTGTAATTGTTGAGTTGTAAGAAAAATAAAAGTGTGATGATCATCATTATTAGAGCATTGTCCCAAGTGAGGAAAGGATGATGGAGACTATGATTCCCCCATAAGTCGGGATGGGACTCCGGACTTTACAAAAAAAAGAGGCCATAAAAAAGAGAAGAGAAAGGCCCAAATAAAAAAATGAGAAAAAAAGAGAGAAGGGACAATGCTACTATCCTTTTACCACACTTGTGCTTCAAAGTAGCACCAAGATTTTCATGATAGAGAGTCTCTCATTTTGTCACTTTCATATACTAGTGGGAATTTTTCATTATAGAACTTGGATTGTATATTCCAATGATGGGCTTCCTCAAAATGCCCTAGGTCTTCGTGAGCAAGCAGTTTGATGCACACCCACTTAGTTTCTTTTGTAGAGCTTTCATATACTTTTAGCTCTAGTGCATCCGTTGCATGGCAATCCCTACTCACTCACATTGATATCTATTGATGGGCATCTCCATAGCCCGTTGATACGCCTAGTTGATGTGAGACTATCTTCCCTCTTTTTGTCTTCTCCACAACCACCCTTCTATTCACCTATAGTGCTATATCCATGGCTCACGCTCATGTATTGCGTGAAGATTGAAAAAGTTTTGAGAATGTCATAAGTATGAAACAATTGCTTGGCTTGTCATCGGGGTTGTGCATGGTTTAAATATTTTGTGTGGGGAAGATGGAGCATAGCCAGACTATATGATTTTGTAGGGATAACTTTCTTTTGCCATGTTATTTTGAGAAGACATGATTGGTTTGATTAGTATGCTTGAAGTATTATTATTTTTGTGTCAATATGAACTTTTGTCTTGAATCTTTCGGATCTGAATATTCATATAACAATTAATAAGATTTACATTGAAATTATGCCAAAGTATCACTCCGCATCAAAAATTCTTTTTTTATCATTTACCTACTCGAGGACGAGCAGGAATTAAGATTGGGGATGCCTGATACGTCTCCAATGTATCTATAATTTTTGATTGCTCCATGCTACTTTATCTACTGTTTTGGACTATATTGTGCTTTATTTTCCACTTTTATATTACTTTTGGGAGTAACCTATTAACCGGAGGCCCAGCCTTAATTGGTGTTTTTTGCCTTTTCAAGATTTCAAGAAGCAGAATATCAAACGGAGTCCAAACGGAATGAAACCTTCGGGATCGTGATTTTCCAACCGAACGTGACCCAGGAGACTTGGACCCTACTCCAAGTAGTGCCCGAGGAGGTCACGAGGGTGGAGGGCCCCCCTAGGCGCGCCCCCTACCTCGTGGGCCCCTCGGAGCTCCACCGACGTACTCCTTCCTCCTATATATACCTACGTATCCCCGAACGATCAGAACAGGAGCCAAAAGCCTAATTCCACCGCTGCAACCTTCTGTATCCACGAGATCCCATCTTGGGGCCTGTTCCGGAGCTCCACCGGAGGGGGCATCCACCATGGAGGGCTTCTACATCATCACCATAGCCCCTCCGATGAAGTGTGAGTAGTTTACTTCAGACCTTTGGGTCCATAGCTAGTAGCTAGATGGCTTCTTCTCTCCTTTTGGATCTCAATACAATGTTCTCCCCCTCTCTCGTGGAGATCTATTCGAGGTAATCTTCTTTTTGCGGTGTGTTTGTTGAGACCGATGAATTGTGGGTTTATGATCCAGTATTATCTATGGAAAATATTTGATTCTTCTCTGAATCCTTTTATGTATGATTGAGTTATCTTTGCAAGTCTCTTCAATTATCTTTTGGTTTGGCCAACTAGATTGGTAGTTCTTGCAATGGGAGAAGTGTTTAGCTTTGGGTTCAATCTTATGTGTCCTTACTCGAAGGATGTAAAGAGTTGCAAGGCATGTATTGTATTGTTGCCATGGAGGATAACAAGATGGGGTTTTTATCATATTGCATGAATTTATCCCTCTACATCATGTCATCTTGCTTACGGCGTTACTCTATTTTTACTTAATACTCTAGATGCATGCTGGATAGCGGTCGATGAGTGGAGTAATAGTAGTAGATGAAGAATCGTTTTGATCTACTTGTTTTGAACGTGATGCCTATATACATGATCATTTCCTAGATATACTCATAACTATGCTCAGTTCTGTCAATTGCTCAACAGTAATTTGTTCACCCACCGTAGAATACTTATGCTTTTGAGAGACGCCACTAGTGAAACCTATGGCCCCCGGGTCTATTCTCATCATATCAATCTATATCACTTTATTCACTTGCCTTGTTTTTACTTTGCCTTTATTTTTACTTTGCATCTATCTATCAAAAATACCAAAAATATTATCTCTATCAGATCTCACTCTCGTAAGTGACCGTGGAGGGATTGACAACCCCTAAGCGTTGGTTGTGAGTTGCTATCGTTTTTTGTAGGTACGAGGGACTTGTGCGTGGTCTCCTACTGGATTGATACCTTGGTTCTCAAAAACTGAGGGAAATATTTACGCTACTTTACTGCATCATCCTCTCCTCTTCGGGGAAATCCAACGCAGTGCTCAAGAGGTAGCAAGGTACCATGCTTTGATGTCATTTGGGGGCGACCTGCTTAATGAGCAGAGCCTTGATTACCCTCTTGATCCGGCTTGTATGCCTTCAATAATATGTTACTTAGGGGCTCTTTGTCCAACGGACAAGAGTTTTTATGACCCTTATAATAGTCTTAAAAGCCAGGCTTGGAAGCCAAGTGTATTCACCTAAAAACCCAGGTTATCCTGCCTTTTAAGTCGGCCACTCCGCCCAGATTGACTAGAATGACTCGTCGTACTTTTGACAGTCAATCTTAAATAAAACTGATATGACTATTTTGCATCATGCTTTTATATCGATATTTATCGCATTATGGGCTATTATTTCACGATATGTCACAATACTTATGGCTATTCTCTCTTATTTTATAAGGTTTACCATGAAGAGGGGGAATGTCGGGAGCTGGAATTCTGGCTGGAAAAGGAGCAAATATTGGAGACCTATTCTGCGCAACTCCAAAAGTCCTGAAACTCCACGGAATATCTTAAAATAAATAAAGAAAAATCATCGCCAAATATGAAGGCTAGGGGGCCCACACCCTGCTCACGAGGGTGGGGGCGCGCCCCTCCCCCCTGGGCGTGCCCCCTACCTCGTGGGCCCACTGGTGGCTCTCCGACGCCAATCTTCTCCTATATGAAGTCTTTCGATGAGAAAAAAATCAGAAGCAACCTTTCGAGACGAGACTCCACCGCCACGAGGCGGAACCTTGGCGGAACCAATCTAGGGCTCCGGCAGAGCTGTTCTGCCGGGGACACTTCCCTCCGGGAGGGGGAAATCATCATCATCATCATCACCAACGCTCCTCTCATCGGGAGATGGCAATCTCCATCAACATCTTCACCAGCACCATCTCATCTCCAAACCCTAGTTCATCTCTTGTATCCAATTCTTGTCTCCAAGTCCGGGATTGGTGCTAGTAGGTTGCTAGTAGTGTTGATTACTCCTTGTAGTTGATGCTAGTTGGTTTATTTGGTGGAAGATCATATGTTCAGATCCTTTATGCATATTATTACCCCTCTGATTATGAACATGAATATGCTTTGTGAGTAATTACGTTTGTTCCTGAGGACAAGGGAGAAGTCTTGCTATTAGTAGTCATGTGAATTTGGTATTCGTTCGATATTTTGATAAGATGTATGTTGTCTAACCTCTAGTGGTGTTATGTGAACGTCGACTACATAACACTTCACCATTATTTGGGCCTAGAGGAAGGCATTGGGAAGTAATAAGTAGATGATGGGTTGCTAGAGTGACAGAAGCTTAAACCCTAGTTTATGCGTTGCTTCGTAAGGGGCTGATTTGGATCCATATGTTTCATGCTATGGTTAGATTTACCTTAAAACTTTTGTTGTAGTTGCGGATGCTTGCAATAGAGGATAATCATAAGTGGGATGCTTGTTCAAGTAAGAATAGCACCCAAGCACCGGTCCACCCACATATCAAATTATCAAAGTACCGAACGCGAATCATATGAGCGTGATGAAAACTAGCTTGACGATATTCCCATGTGTCCTCGGGAGCGCTTTTCCTATTATAAGAGTTTGTCCAGGCTTGTACCACGAAGGTTAACGGTTGCGCGAGTCCACGTTGATGGAGACTTCAACCCACGAAGGGTAACGGTTGAGCGTGATGAAAACTAGCTATCGTACATCCACGTTGATGGAGACTTCAACCCACGAAGGGTAACGGTTGCGCGAGTCCACGGAGGGCTCCACCCACGAAGGGTCCACGAAGAAGCAACCTTGTCTATCCCACCATGGCCATCGCCCACGAAGGACTTGCCTCACTAGCGGTAGATCTTCACGAAGTAGGCGATATCCTTGCCCTTACAAACTCCTTGGTTCAACTCCACAATCTTGTCGGAGGCTCCAAAGTGACACCTAGCCAATCTAGGAGACACCACTCTCCAAGAAGTAACAAATGGTGCGTTGATGATGAACTCCTTGATCTTGTGCTTCAAATGATAGTCTCCCCAACACTCAACTCTCTCTCATAGGTTTTGGATCTGGTGGAAAGAAGATTAAAGTGGAAAGCAACTTGGGAAGGATAGAGATCAAGATTCATATGGTAGGAATGGAATATCTTGGTCTCAACACATGAGTAGGTGGTTCTCTCTCAGAAATGGTAAGTCGGAAGTGTAGGTTCGTTCTGATGGCTCTCTCCACGAATTAAGAGGAGGTGGAGGGGTATATATAGCCTCCACACAAAATCTAACCGTTACACACAATTTACCAAACTCGGTGGGACCGATTCAACAGACTCGGTCGGACCGATTTAGTAAACCTAGTGACCATTAGTGATTTTCGTGGATCTGACATGCATCTCGGTGAGACCGATTCGGTTAGGGTTAGGGCATAACGTAATCTCGGTAAGACCGATTACACAAACTCGGTGAGACAGATTTGGTAATAAGCTTTCCAGAGAGTTGGTCAGGTAAACTCGGTGGGACCAATCTACTCTTTTCGGTGAGACCGAAATGTTACAAAAAGGAAACAGAGATTTTACATTGCAATCTCGGTGGGACCGACCGCTCACTTCGGTTAGACCGAAACGTTACGAAGGGAAACAGAGAGATTGCAACCCCATCTCGGTGAGACCCAGATCCCTATCGGTAGGACCGATTTGCTTAGGGTTTGTGGCAGTGGCTATGACTTTTGGAATCGGTGGCGCTGGATAGGAAGAATCGGTGTGACCGATTTTGGCTTTAAGTTTAGGTCATTTGTGGATGTGGGAAAGTAGTTTAGGGTTTTGGAGCATATCACTAAGCACATGAAGCAAGAGGCTCATTAAGCAACACCTCATCCCTCCTTGATAGTATTGGCTTTTCCTATAGACTCAATGTGATCTTGGATCACTAAAATATAAAATGAAGAGTCTTGAGCTTTTGAGCTTGAGCCAATCCTTTGTCCTTAGTATTTTGAGGGATCCACTTTCATCATCCATGCCATGCCATTCATTGAGCTTTCCTGAAATAATAGTCTTGGAATAGCATTAGCTCAATGAGCTATATGTTGTTATGAATTACCAAAACCACCTAGGGATAGTTGCACTTTCAATCTCCCCCTTTTTGGTAATTGATGACAACATATAGATCAAAGCTTCGACAAATGATAATAAGATTGAATAACATCGTTGCTTTGAGAAGTATGTGATAAGCAAGAGCTCCCCCTAAATTTGTGCATAGTTTAAGATTTGCTTTGGACTGCAAATGCACAATGAATTAGGCTCATGGGTTTCTCTTTCATGTCACATGCATCTTGGTGGAGCGCTCAAAATAATAAATACTGAATACATGCACTCATCACCAAGCATTGTGAATGATCACATAAGATAGATAGGATAATATCAAGCATGCATAAGTGTAGCTTATGATCAAACACATGATCATCAATGTCTCACAAGCATAGTATCTCAACCAAAAGCAAACAAAGTTTAAAACCACCAAATAAAAGCAAGAGAGAACAAAAGCAACACTCTCTCTCTCTCGAAGCCCTATGATCTATACATTTTTCTCCCCCTTTGGCAACAAGTTACCAAAAAGTTCATAGAAAATGCATAGTGCTAGATTGACTCTCAGGCTTGATCTTCTGGTGGAGGTGTTCTGATGACTCCAAGGACGAAGGCTTTAGTTGAAGTAGAGGGTGCTAGAGTGGATGCTGGAGCTGGTTGCACTGGAACTGAAGGGGCAGTGGCTGGTGCTAAAGTTGTTGCTCTAGTGTCTGTCACTGGCACTGCAACGGACCTCTGGGCTCTGGGCACTCTAGCAAACACATTAGTTGTTGTCTTGCCCTGCTTCTCCTGCAAGTCCTCCTGCAGCTGCTCTACAACCGATCAATCTCGCCATTTTGACATCAAGGTCATGGAATTTGAGTTCCATGATTCTCTCAAGGCTCTCCTGATTCTGAGTGAGGGTGGCCAGTCCCTTCTCAATCCTAAGTGTAGATGCTATCAAGTAACCAAGCTACTCCTGTTTGGTTTTCAAGAAATATTCAGATGCCTCTTCATGAGTTGGCATCTTGGCAGCCTTCTCCTTCTTTGCCTTCTCCTTCTTCTCCTGAGCTTGAACTGATTGTGGATCATTCTCATTCATGACAAACTCATTGTCCTCAAAGTCTAGATAAAGTGGAAAGTGTTCCTTATCCAACTGATATTTCCCTATGCCCATCTTTGAGTTGATCAATTCCTAAATCTGAGGTGCATATCCACAGCTCCTCTTCTGATCTGCTCTGACTGTCACTCTGGTCTGACATGCTGCAAAAAGCTGACTGCTGATCCTGTGAAGAGTTATAGATGAGATAGAATAGATGAGCATCACAAAATGCAGAGATTTTTGCAAAAGAATGATTCAAAAGTTCAGTTTTAGTTTTCCACGAAAG
Source organism: Aegilops speltoides (assembly GCA_021437245.1). NCBI lineage: Eukaryota > Viridiplantae > Streptophyta > Magnoliopsida > Poales > Poaceae > Aegilops > Aegilops speltoides. Next base: position 402,825,219 of record CM038147.1, read on the forward strand.
CATTTCGGATCACCATTGGTACCCGTGCAATGTTAGGCTATGTAGCTACACTTCAAGTATCGTGGCATCTGTATTCAAGAATGTCAAGTTGTCATGGCTTACGTGAGATTGCCTGAAGCTAAGTGAAAGCTGTATGTGATGGTTTACAAGTCGTTCTAACGACGTAGATGCATGACGTAGCTGATGAAGATTGCTATCTTGATAGTGCTATGTAATGTAGACTGTAATACGGCTTCGTCAGATGCTTGTTCAAGCAAGTCGTGCAGATAGTACTGTCAATCGTTTGGTACTGAAGCTTATTGAGCTACATGCATGCATGGGCATCGATGTAGACATGAGTATTGCCTTATATATGGCTAAGAGATTTAGCGTATGATCAGTGGTATACAATGATTTGTACCTGATTCGATTAGAGATGTGTCATAGCTAGCCAGTCATGATCGATGTTGCGATCAATTAAGAACGTGGATATCTATTAAGATGACTTATGAGCTCCAGGAGTCCAACAGGTTACTTTCAACTTACCTACATGGGTTAGTCCCACAAGGAACAAACAAGAATATCCATAGACATAGAGTGAAGCACACACAAAATGATGTCCATGAAATCATTAGGTTACCTTGTCCCTTGCCTTAACAACATGAGGGTTTGTGACTCCTTGAACTAGTGCAAGACGTGGAAGTTGATTGCACTTGTTCTTGCCATAATGATATGAGTGAAGAATGTTGGCGGAGTCACCCTCAAGAACTCTCTAGTTCTTCTTCTTCTTCGGGATCCACATCATCTTGATGGGAATCCTTGGAGTTGTAGTTGTACTTGATGAAGTAGAACTTGACGTAGTCTTGGGGACCCACTTGAACGAGGCTTTAGGTGCTTCTTCAAATGCATCAATCTCTTCTTGAAGCCGGTCTTTGCCTTTGTTCTTGTGGTCTTGTGGTGGAAGATCGTCTTGAGCTTGTGTTCCCTTGAAAGAAGTAGGATCATACTTCTCTTGTTGAGGAACAAACTTCGTCTTGGGGTATTGATCTTCTTCCCTCTCAACTCCATTGGCATTGAACCTTCATTCAAAACCAACACCTTGAGTCTTCCGGTGCCTTCCTTGCTTGCGTACAATTTCCTCGAATTGCTTACTCCCGGCAAGGCTCTTGTAAACACCTTTCTCTATAATTCCCTTCAATAAGCTATTTTCTTGCTCAAGTGTAACTTGGCTAAGAGAATCATTAGTGGAATCAAGAGAACTACTAGAAGCAACAATATTAGATTTGACATTATTATTGTTACTACTAGAGGAAGTATCTTTCTTGTACTTGTTACTTGACTTGACTTGAGGCATGTAAGTAGATAAGAGTAAACGCTTGGCAATGTAAGAAGAACTTTTCTTGCGAAGATCATCATTGATTGCCTTTAAGAACTCATGCTCTTGCTCAAGGTTGAGCTTTTCAAAGCGTAACTTCTCATGAGCCCTTAAAAGTTCTCGATGACCTTCGTAGGTAGTTTCATGAGCTAACTTAAGAGTGTTTAGTTCTTTAGTTAGAAGCTCAATCTTCTCCTTATCATTGTCATTCGTTTTATCTTGATTAGCATGATTAATTGACGTTTCATCATAGTATTCATCACTAGAGTTGTCAACAAGTAAATCATCATCCACAAGCAAGTCATCTTCACCACTATTGAAATCAACATACTCAGGGTGTGTTACCTTTGGACCTTTGGCCATGAAGCATCTTCCAACACCTTCATTTGGTGAATCAAATATGTCGTAGGAGTTGGTTGACACAAGTGCTAGACCGGCAACACCTTCATCTTGAGTGTATTCGGAGTCGGAGTGATAGCTTCTCTCGGAGTGATTGTCGGAGTCGGAGCCGGATACCCATTGACCAACATGAGCTTGATGTCTTCGTTTTGTGCAGCTCCTTGATGACTTGTCCTTCCTTTTCGAATCCTTGCTTCTTCGTGAGGGTCTTCGTTCATAACGATCATCTCTACTCCTCCTCTCTCTTGGTGGTGATTCTTCTCTTTTGCTCCTTCTTCTTGGAGAACCTTCTCTTCTTTTGTAGGGTGCCGTACACTCATTGGAATAGTGTCCGGGTCTCCCACAATTGTAGCAATTGCGCTCTCGACTAGAAGATCTCTTGTCATTGTAAGACCTTGACTTGGAGCTTCTTTCTTTGCTTCTACTCTTGTAGAATTTGTTGAAGTTCTTCTCCATTAAGCTCAATTCTTCATTGAAGGCATGTTTCTTGCTTGATGATGTGGGGGCTTCACTTGAGGCTTTATAAGCACCACTTGACTTGTTGTGAAGTTCCTCCTTATCCTTGAGTGACATCTCATGAGCAACAATTCTTCCAATGACTTCTGTTGGCTTGAGATCTTTGTAGTTTGGCATCATTCGAATCAATGTGCACACGGTATCATACTTTCCATATAGTGCTCTTAAGATCTTCTTGATGATGAATTTGTCGGTCATCTCTTCACTCCCTAAGCCGGCAATATCATTTGTGATAAGAGCAAGCCTAGAGTACATTTCAGCAACACCTTCACCATCCTTCATTTTGAACTTGTCAAGCTGACTTTGGAGCACATCCAACTTGGATTCTTTGACGGACTCGGTACCTTCATGCATATCAATCAAAGTACACCAAATTTCCTTTGCATTCTCAAGATGGCTAGTTTTGTTGAATTCTTCGGGGCACAATCCGTTGAAGATGATATCACAAGCTTGAGCGTTGTATTGCAGCATCTTCAATTCTTCTGCATTAGCTTCACGGTTCGGTTCTCTCCCATCAAAGAATTCACCTTGCAAGCCAATACAAATAATTGCCCAAACGGCGGGGTTATGTCCAAGAATATGCATTTTCATCTTATGCTTCCAACTAGCAAAATTAGTACCATCAAAGTAAGGACCTCTACGGTGATAATTTCCTTCGCTAGACGCCATACTCTCCTAGGTTGTGAAACCAAGGCTATGACCACCAAAAGCTATGGAAATCAAAGCAAATGGAGACCAAGGCTCTGATACCACTTGTAGGACCTTGAAGTATGTCTAGAGGGGGGGTGATTAGACTACTTGACCAATAAAAACTTAACCTTTTCCCAATTTTAGAGTTTGGCAGATTTTTAACTATTTTAGGACGAGTCAAGCAATCATCACACTATTCAAGCAAGCATGCAAAGAGTATATAGGCAGCGGAAAGTAAAGCATGCAACTTGCAAGAAAGTAAAGGGAAGGGTTTGGAGGATTCAAACGCAATTGGAGACACAGATGTTTTTGTTGTGGTTCTGATAGGTGGTGCTATCGTACATCCACGTTGATGGAGACTTCAACCCACGAAGGTTAATGGTTGCGCGAGTCCACAGAGGGCTCCACCCATGAAGGGTCCACGAAGAAGCAACCTTGTCTATCCCACCATGGCCGTCGCCCATGAAGGACTTGCCTCACTAGCGGTAGATCTTCACGAAGTAGGCGATCTCCTTTCCCTTACAAACTCCTTGGTTCAACTCCACAATCCTATCGGAGGCTCCCAAGTGACACCTAGCCAATCTAGGAGACACCACTCTCCAAGAAGTAACAAATGGTGCGTTGATGATGAACTCCTTGCTCTTGTGCTTCAAATGATAGTCTCCCCAACACTCAACTCTCTCTCATAGGTTTTGGATCTGGTGGAAAGAAGATTTGAGTGGAAAGCAACTTGGGAAGGATAGAGATCAAGATTCATATGGTAGGAATGGAATATCTTGGTCTCATCACATGAGTAGGTGGTTCTCTCTCAGAAATGGTAAGTCGGAAGTGTAGGTTCGTTCTGATGGCTCTCTCCACGAATGAAGAGGAGGTGGAGGGGTATATATAGCCTCCACACAAAATCTAACCGTTACACATAATTTACCAAACTCGGTGGGACCGATTCAACAGACTCAGTCGGACCGATTTAGTAAACCTAGTGACCGTTAGTGATTTTCGGTGGGACTAACATGCATCTCGGTGAGACCGATTCGGTTAGGGTTAGGGCATAACGTAATCTCGGTAAGACCGATTACACAAACTCGGTGAGACCGATTTGGTAATAAGCTTTCCAGAGAGTTGGTCAGGTGAACTCAGTGGGACCGATCTGCTCTTTTCGATGAGACCGAAATGTTACAAAAAGGAAACAGAGAGTTTACATTGCAATCTCGGTGGGACCGATCGCTCACTTCGGTTAGACCGAAACGTTATGAAGGGAAATAGAGAGATTGCAACCCTATCTCGGTGAGACCCAGATCCCTATCGGTAGGACCGATTTGCTTAGGGTTTGTGGCAGTGGCTATGACTTTTGGAATCGGTGGCGCCGGATAGGAAGAATCAGTGTGACCGATTTTGGCTTTAAGTTTAGGTCATTTGTGGATGTGGGAAAGTAGTTGAGGGTTTTGGAGCATATCACTAAGCACATGAAGCAAGAGGCTCATTAAGCAACACCTCATCCCTCCTTGATAGTATTGGCTTTTCGTATAGACTCAATGTGATCTTGGATCACTAAAATATAAAATGAAGAGTCTTGAGCTTTTGAGCTTGAGCCAATCCTTTGTCCTTAGTATTTTGAGGGATCCACTTTCATCATCCATGCCATGCCATTCATTGAGCTTTCCTGAAATAATAGTCTTGGAATAGCATTAGCTCAATGAGCTATATGTTGTTATGAATTACCAAAACCACCTAGGGATAGTTGCACTTTCAGTACTTGTTGAGAATACCTTGCTGAAAACTGCTTATCATTTCCTTCTGCTCCTCGTTGGGTTTGACACTCTTACTTATCGAAAGGACTACGATAGATCCCCTATACTTGTGGGTCATCAAAAACCCTGAACTTGTCAAAGTTAAAATGGCGATTGGTCATGTGAGGCCCGGCTTATAAGGTTTGTATGAAGGTTTAACCCAGCAGCTGTGCGGCCCTTGAAAGCACTTGATTTTAGGCTTGGCAGCCTATGATAAGCCTTGTTTTCTTTTGTTTTCTATTTGAAAGTTTTTTGAGCTTTATCTTTTATGACATGTTAAAAACCAATGAGACTTATAATGCTTTATGGTTGCAAATAACTGGTGTTTATGAACCCGGCCTGGCTTTGGACTATAATTCGCTAGTATATGATATCCGGTGTTTATTAACCCAGCCTGGCTTTGGACTATAAGTCGCCAATATATGATAAGAAAGTATCGGGTGTTTATTAACCCGGCCTGGCTTTGGACCATAAGTCGCCAGTACACGATGATATTAAATACCTGGAAGCATTGTGCTCTAAGTTTGGGATATTACCCCTTCCAGCTTATGGCATCATAAGTCGGCAATATATCAATTCAACAAAGCATTGTGTGCTCAAATTTTTGGGTTATCACCCTTACTGCATTGGTATTATAAGCCGGCAGTGTAATCAAATATCAAAGGTATGATATATTTTGTTATGATTATATATGGTTATGATTAAACTGGCCCTGGTTATGAACTGTTTTAGTCACCAGTGGTTTTATAGGGGATATTATGACCCATCCTGCGGTAAACCGCCAGGACACTTGTGATCTGTTTGTATGCAGGAACAGATTCAAATTGATGACATTATAAGCACAAGTGGCAGATCTTAAATTGGTGGATCAATAGTGTCATGCAAAACAAAATATGCACGATGGCATAGCAGATCAAGAGTTTAAACTAGCCTATTACAAGGCATCTGATGGCCCAACAAGAATAAGTGTTAAGTTATCAGTACAGCAAAGTATTCTGATAAATACACCGGCTTATGATTGTTGGCGGATTGAAGCCTCAGGGTCTTCTTGCACCTCTTGATTTTCAACCCCTTGCTCATCCATTATCTAGAAGTCAGGCGTAGCCCAGTTGATATCGGTCAACGCTCTAAACACAACTTCATCATCAATAAGATTGGATGGATCAATGTCAGGGGCAAAGGTGTGCTTACGAATCGGAGGGATAAGATCTGTTGGCTCGTGAACCGGTGCGCTAATTTTCTTGTTGTCAACATCATAAGCCGCCTGGTATGTGGATACACTGGTTTCATCAGCCAGCTTACTTGCTAAATTACGCATAGCTCTTGCTATTTCTGCAAAGTCGTCAGCACTGAAGTCAGATCCATCTTCCTTAACACTGGGGCAGCCGTTGGCCAAATCTTCCGGGTCAAGATCGGCCTGCCATGATTTTGCCTGGCTTAAGGCAGTTAAGGCACCAGCTCTGGCAGCTTCCCGTTTCAAGTCATTGATTCTTTTGGGCAGCACTAATAATTGCTTCAATGTGTCTTGGATAAGTGTTGAAGGAGTTTTCTTATGCATCGTAGCAGCGATGGTTCGTTGGGCACCAGTATATAACTGTTCTACAAGAATGTAGACAGCTTTATGCCGGGTGCGCATATCTGAGCCCAACTTAGCGCTCTGAGAACCTGTATCAATAAAGTTATGGGTAAGCCGGCAGCCGTTTCTAATATGATTATTACAATGCAAGGAGATATGTTCTTATCGAAGATGGCTGATGACATAATATTTATCTGATGCTTTAAAGCAGATAACTCATCAGTCATCGGTTTAAGCGCGGCTTCAGCATCCTCAGCTCTCTTCAGCAGGGCTGACTTCTCTGTATCCCAACCTGCTTCTTCAAGTTTAAAGCTTTCCTTCAATTTCTCCATCGCTGCTAAAGCACTAGTCAATCATCCTTTGCTTTGGAGGTTTCGGCTTGTTGAGACTTGATGTTTTCTTGGAGGTCAGCAACTTGGGATTCTTTACTGCTAAGCTCAGCCTGCAAGAGATAAATCATTAATGAGATGGCAATGAATTTATTTGAAGTCCCAAGCACAATACAAGTATTATACTTGGCACTTGGGGGCTAATGTCTATTGCTTCTTCAAATACTGTGAAATTCCAAGCACAATACAAGTATTATAGTCAGCACTTGGGGGCTAATGCATATTGCTTTTGTCAAAGACGAGTATATTTGCTGACCCAAACAATGGTGGTGATCCGACTTATGAAGCCTATGAATAGTATTATGGATTTGCTACAAGATGATAAGTCTCAACTTAACCTAATTGTTAAGCCGACCCTTGGGGGCTACGGATGCAATATTGTTCTTTGCCATATTCAAGTCTCGACTTCACAAATTTGTTAAGATGACCCTTGGGGGCTACGGGTGCAAAAATGAAGTACTGGTATTATAGACCCAGTTTATATTGAAAGTATAAACCGGCCCTTAGGGGCTACTAAATTTGATCTATGCAATTATTGAAGTTTACGGCACATTCTATTCTATCATGTCCAATAAACTTGGCGGCTAATGGAAGTATATTTATATGAAAAGGAATCACAGTATTTACCTCATAGAGTTCCTTCATCAAGTTCACTAAGTTGGCTTCAAAGTCACGGCTAGTATACAGACAATTCAGATAGCAAGAGTGGAGGTCTTGGGCACTGAAATGGGTGTAGCTCTCCAAGTCTACTTTCCACTTTCCTTTATCCTCAGCAGAAATTTCTTCTTTGGCGTTGTGCCTGGATAAGACAGTAGGACGACCCGGGGTTGTGAAACCAAGACCAGTAATGGTAACATCATCATCCTTTTCTTCTGCCGGTTTAACCGGACGGGGTATTCTGATGGGGCTTGGCGGATTGGTGTCAGACGGGTTAGCATTCATCGGGTCAATGTCAACATGGTGGTCTTCTGGTGGCAAATCATCAATAATATCGTCAGCAATTGGGTGAGAAAGTTCTGGTTGTTGTTTTTCTGGCTCAGATGGATTGGTCATTGACCGGCTTACTCAGTTTTGCCTTTTTACTGGGTTTAGCCTGGGCCCTGAAAAATAAGAAGTAAAAAGAATTCAAGGTGATGATCAAGCATAAAAATTGGAATAATTGAAAATGGTCTTACCCAGGTACAGTCTTGAAAGTTAGAATTTGTGTTCCTGTTGACTCGCCAGAGGAGGAATGAGAAGTCCCCTGATAGTTTGAATCAGATGGGTTAAGAGGTTGTCGAAAATAACCCGCCTTGGGGTAAAGTATGTCAGAAATATGTAAGACCTCTGGACAGCGTTTGCGAAGCAGAGTGTTTGGTAAGCCGGAATAAGTAATCACGTTGCCGCTATGCCGGGTCGTGCGGCGAGCTTCATGTTGCTGTTTCTTCAAAAGAAAGTTTGGATCCAAGTGAGCTAGAGGGTGAGAAAAGCTTACATTCCGGCTTGCTTGTCGGGTTTTTGGCGTTGGTAGAGGTTCTGAGCCGGAAGAAAGAATAATTACCTCTGCGTCACCTGCATGGCTAACTTCTGCAGCGTCCTGGTAACAATCATTGTCAGTGAGATGTATAAAAAAGGAGCCAAGAGAGTCAAGTTCTACCTCTGACTCATGATCGTATCACAATCATCAATGTTTAACTCAGCGGACTCAGTAGTCTTCTTCTTGGAGGGCCTCTTGTTAGCCTTGGTTTTGACCCGAGTCGTTTTGGCCGACTTATCATGCGTTTTCTTCTTCCAAAATGGATCATCAGCCTGTTAAGATTGAAAAGCTCAAAAGTAGGCAGCAAACTATGGATTAAGCAGAAGATGTGCAATTCTTACAACTGGCGGCTTGTTGGCAATATAGAAAGGACTCAGTCCAGTTTTGCTGCACTCCTTCACAGGTTCATTCAGCAGTTTCTTGGTGGCTTCAGTGATTTCCGTATCAGACAATTGAATGTTGCAATGGCGCTGAGGATCTTTTACGTCACCAGTGTATTCGCACATTAAGCCGGGACGACGGCTTAATGGCAAGATACTCCAAGATAGCTAGCACCGAAAAAAGTCGAAGCCAGTTAAGCCGTTAGCCATAAAGGCTCTGAGTTTTGAAAAAGCTGGCGCATATTTGGCCCGTTCCCTTGCATTGAGCCGGTGATGATTGTTGCTAAGCCAGTGATCACGGTAACCCGGTAGAGGGTTTTCACCAGTTGGGAATGTATCTTGAACATAGAACCAAGTTTGGTTCCAATCTTTGGGGTGACTATGCAGCTTGGCATGACGAAAGCTGACATCTTTCCTCTTTTGAATACTGACTCCACCAAGCTCTTGGCATGGCCCATCAACAAACTCAGTTTGGCAGTTTAAATAATAGAATTCCCTGAATAGATCAACCGTGGGTTCTTCTTGAAGATAAGCTTCATAGAATACTTGGAAATTACAGATGTTGGACACGGAGTTGAGTCCGATGTCTTGAGGGTGTAGTTAGAGGAAATGAAGCACATCACGGAAATTTTTTGAGCCGGGAGGGCTGAACCCCCGACCTAAGTGGTTAGTAAAAATAATTATTTCTCCATCTTTTGGTTGAGGAGGGACTTATTCACCAGGGGCCCTCTAGTGGATGATCTCTTTCTTGGCTAAAGCACCAGTTGCGACAAGTTGTTCAAATCCTCTTCAGTAACCCGGGATTTGACCCAATTGCAAGACGTGTATGTCTTAGCCATTTTATCAATGATCTGAAAGAAATGTCATGTTGGTTCAATATTACATGGTTAAGCCGGTTTATGGTTAACAGGGGAACAGTAAAGAAGCAGGCATAGGCATTAAACCGGAGATTGGGATTGCAAAGTTACAAGAAACTATTTGGCGGCTTAAGAGGGGACTAATGGTACCTGGTGGGTTACTATTTCTAAGTTAAGCCGCCCATACCGATGTTGAAAGAACAGATCTACGGATGAAAAAATGGCTAAGTGTTGAGAAAAACAGTTTTCGCAGATTGATGCTATGATTTCAGATCTAGTGCACTTTAGTTAATGCAAAAATATTCAGACCTAAAAGTATCAGTGCTCGAGCAGTTCATGGATACAGATCGATTCTCTAATACGGAGGAGATTTTCTAAATAGTAAAAGGGATTGCTACGATTGCTGTGGTATAGGAGGAAGTACCAAGTTCGAATCAAAAATCCTACAGCCAAGAACAAGGACAACCTTCGATGAACTTAGTTGAAACCCTAGAGGATCTATGAGGAGAGGAAGAAGGAGAACTAACCAGGGATATTGAGCAGCGGAGGTGCGCGGATGAAATCTAATCCGAACAGGTCGATGCAGCGGCCGTTGTCGGAGTAGAGGCGAAGGTCGATGGCGGCGGCTGAGCTCGAGCGCTAGGGCGTCACAAGGTGGAAGACAAGATGAAGAGGCACCGGGGGGTGAAAGAGACCCCCGGCCCTATTTATAAGGCAAATGGATAAGTGACATGCGCGGGAATCGAGGAGGTCAAAAACGGATATGTGACAGTGCAGATGCCTCAATTTTCGGAGATTCATTAAAAAGGAGGAGATACATTAAAGATTTTGGCTTTTTATAAATTTAATGACAGGTGACGTCACGGTGGGTCACCATGATCTTACAAGACGATGTCACGACGATTTACAAGGTTTCGCAAGAGTAATGAAGAAGGAATTTTTCTAAGTGTTGAAGATTGATGTGAACAAGTTCAAATCAACCTGGGGCCTAATGTTGGGGATATGACTATTGAGTTAACCCGCCCAGGAGGGGCCGGGTTAACTCAAGGAGGTTTATAAGACAAAGCCATGGAGGCACTGAAGATGGCGGTTCACTAGGCAGACTCGTTGAGGGCCCGAAAGCCCAAGGGCGACTTAAGGCCCAACAAGTGTAAACCGCCATATAAGTATAACTTGTATTATAAGGCATGTATAGTTAGTCACCGAGTCGGACACGTTGTTTATGATCCGGTCGGGACTCTGTAAGCCACCGGGCGTCAACCTGTGTATATAAAGGGACGACCCGGCAGCGACTTAGGGCAAGAAACAAGAGATCGAAAGCTAGGTCAAGCGTATTCGCTCCCTGGTAATCGAGACATAAGCAATACCACCTCAAACTAGATTAGGCCTTTACCTTCACCGCAAGGGGCCGAACGAGTATAAACTCTATGTGTCCTTTGTCTCGTTTAACCCCTTTAAGCTAACCTAGTTGCGATGGCTCCACGACTAAGTCCTCACACTGGGACATCTGCCGTGACAATTCCACGACATTCACCTAGCCCAGCAAATGGACTATAATTCTCGAAAAAACGATCAAATGGACTGTAAATTCTGAAAAAATGGGTTGAATATGTGCCACATTTTTGGAGGCTGAAATGTGGGCCAATAGGTCGAAGCTAATGCAAGTCGTTGTCAACTTAGTTAACAGATGATTTTGATATCGTTAGCCGTTGGATTTACATCCAACGACCGGCATCCATCTGCAATCTCTCGTCTTCTTCCTCCAGCGCCGCCGGGACCACTTGCTCCCGCCTCCTGCTGCTAGCAGCTCTGCTAAACATGCTTCACTGTGAAACGCTACCCCACCGCCGGCCAGGCCATCCCTCCACCCCTCCACACCTCTTGTTCTTCTGCATCGACTGCCGAACCACACCGTACCAGAAATAGTTAACTCTCGTACACCTCTCTGTATGCGACTCCACTCCCGTGTCTTCCCATCTCCGGCTCGTTGCTGTCTGGGGCCTCGCCCTCGTCCACCACCTTGGATGCGCTCGGTGCGGCGTGGTCAACACACCCAAAAAAATACTCCCCTGCTAGCTGGGACCCATCATAGTGGGATGCTGACTTATGGGCCTACTAAGTTGACGGGGACGGAAGGCTTTGTCAACTTAGTCAATATGAACGATTCTAGCTCCAGTACACCGTACAATGTCCATCCAACGGCCGTAGTGCTTCTTCAACCTTTGGTCTTCTTGCTCCAGCCGCCCAAACCAGCGCCGGTCGTGCCGCCTGCTCCTGCCTCCCGTGGTAGGATGTGCTGCCGCGGAGGCCTCGCTGCCCCTACTACTCCCACCGCTGGCCAGGCCATCCCTCTACTCATCTGGACCCCCTATTATTCTGCGGCGATGGTAGCCTCACACCACAGTCGAACCAGTGAACCCTCGTACTCCTATCCGCGTGGGCATCCACTTCCGCGTCTTCCCCGGCTCTGCGTCGTCCCCTTCCTAGGCCTCGCCGTCCTCCAGCGCCTTGGTGCTCTCGGTGCGGCATGGTCAATGTGGTCAAGGAACGACTTCCATAAGAAGAGTACTATACATGGAGAGGCTGACAGCTGGGTCCACGGCCGCAGCAAGGAAGTGTCTCCTTATTACACGCAAAATAATGATTCATCCACCTGACAGTAGGGACCCACCGGACGGGCCATCGTATTTCATGAAAAAACATTCCCCCTGACTGCTGGGACCCACTAGCTACATCTTCGCACGCAAGGAAGTGCCTGCTTATCCTCCCTGATAGTCGGGACCCACCTAGTCGAAGCGTACGTAGCATTGTCATTCTAGTTGCGAACGTGTACAAACATGCTGGTCAACCAGTCTGTCTGCAGGCTGCAGCGATGAACTGTGGCCGAGTAAGGAAGGGCACGTGTCGTAGTAGAGGCACGCACGTAGCATGTACACGTATGTACAAGCAGGGTACAAGAAAGTAAATATAGCCACGTACGTACATAAGGGGGGGTCTCGAACGCCTACTCACACATACGTACGGCCAGGGCTCGTGTACAAGGCTGGGTCGGAACGGACAAACTGCGTCGTCGTGTCCATCGGGAGGCAATGGAATGCGTCGTGTTCATCGGGAGCCAACCGGCTTGGACAGAACAGCCGAAACGAGGCCCGGCGTACCGCAGAATGGAGGAAACGCCCTTGTGTTCGACCGCCTACTGTGGAAACGGGATCCTGTTCACTAGGAGGGGTGTGGCGTACCGCCAAATGGAGGAAAACGACTTCTCTTCGACCTCCTACAGTCGAAACCGGGTCCTGTTGATCAGGAGGGGTGTGGCGTACCGCAAAACGGAGGAAACGAACTTGTGTTGGAGCACTATGGTCAAAACAGGGATCCTGTTCATCAGGAGGGGTGTGGCGTACCGCAAAATGGGACTCCAGGGGCTACTGTTCATCCACCATCTACTGCCTCCACGGGCTACTGTTCATCCACCGTCGAGCTTCTCTAGCCTCCACCTGCGACTGTTCATCCACGACGTCTCCCCTCCTGCCTCCACCAGCTACTGTTCATCCACGGGCTCCTATTCATCCAGCCTCCACCGCTCCTCCACTGGCTACTGTTCAACCAGCCCTCTCCACGGGGTCCTGTTCAACCACCCCTCCATGGGCTACTGTTCATCCAGCCCTCCACCGGCTACTGTTCAACCAGCCCTCCACGGGGTCCTGTTCATCCAGCCTCCACGGGGTCCTGTTCATCCACCGTCTACGACCTCCATGGGCTACTGTTCATCCACCGTCGACCTCCTCCGGCCTCCACCTGCGACTATTCATCCACGACGTCTCCCCTCCTGCCTCCACCAGCTACTGTTCATCCACGGGCTCCTGTTCATCCAGCCTCCACCGCTCCCCCACCAGCTACTGTTCAAACAACCCTCTCCACGGGGTCCTGTTCAACCACCCCTCCATGGGCTACTATTCATCCAGCCCTCCACCGACTACTGTTCAACCAACCCTCCACGGGGTCCTGTTCATCCAGCCTCGACGGGGTCCCGTTCATCCACCCTCAACCGGCTCAATCAGGGTCCTGTTTATCTAGCGACAATGGCCTCTACTACCACGGGGTCCTGTTCATCCAACCCCCACCGGGAACTGTTCATCCAACCACCCAACAATGCTCAATGTTCATCAAGAGGTAGCAGGTTCGATCGACTTCAGTTAGCAGCAGTAGCGAAGGAATCTCTCGATCGGGTTCAGTTAACAGCCAAAGATCGAGCTCGGGTTCAGTAACGCATAGCGTGCAGTGCAATCGCTTGGGTTCAGTAGGCAAATGCCTCGCTCGTGTTCAGTTAGAGCCCAACGCCTCGCACTCACGCGCGTACGTGTATGAGAGAAACACGCATCGCTCGGCCCCCGACCACCCACCATAACCAGGAACTCCCCAATATTTTCTCGCCCTCGCTTCTACCACGGTTTTTTCCGTCATGGACAACCCAAAGAATGTCATGCAGCTGCGTCTCCAGCCCGCCCGGGACGAAAAGGCCATTTTCTGTCATGATTTTTTGTCATAGAAGTACGAGCCCACCACATCTATGATGATACCGAGTTTTGTCACAATTATCGTCATAGGAATATGTATAAGTCATGAAGAAAGCAATAACAATAAAACTTAACGATCATTATGCTAAGCTAACGGATGGGTCTTGTCCATCACACCATTCTCTAGTGACGTGATCCCGTTCATCAAATGACAACACATGTCTATGGTTAGGAAACTTAACCATCTTTGATTAACGAGCTAGTCAAGTAGAGGCATAGTAGGGACACTCTGTTTTGTCTATGTAGTCACACGTGTACCGAGTTTCCGGTTAATACAATTCTAGCATGAATAATAAACATTTATCATGGTATAAGGAAATATAAATAACAACTTTATTATTGCCTCAAGGGCATATTTCCTTCAGGAAGATGAAGCCGGAGTCCACGAGGAAGCCTGCTGGGGTCCCGCTCCAGGTGGCGGTGACGTCCAAACCAAGCACCCCCAGCAAATCGCTCTGCCGAGGCCAGACTGCATATGATGGTGCTGCCAGCACCTAGTTGACAATGACAGTGCGACTGGCATTCAGCTAAAGTCTGGTTCATCGCCTTCGTGCTTGATGACCGGCGACTCGCCGTTGTCGTCCTCCCCACCGGTGTCCTCCTCGTCACTATCACTCGAGGAGGAGCTTTCGTCGCTGGTCGAGCTTTCTGCACAGCACCCTAAGCGAGCACCTGAGCATCCGAAGACCTTGATGAAGAGAAGATTGGCCTCCACCAACTTGAAGCGGAGGACATGCCCTTCTGCCAAATGATGGGCGTGAGCGAAGGTTTTCCAGCTACGCCTTAGAAGCATGACGTGTGGCACGGGAAACTCAATGTCCACCCATGCCGCACCATTGCAGCAGTCGCTCATGGCCAATCCCAGCCTGAGTGGCTGCTCAATCTCCATCATCCTGGCGAAGGCGAGGCAGCCACAGACGGCTGCGCGAGGGCTCGCGCAACCTGACAATGAACTCCAGAGCCGTGTATCCTACATGGCCTTCCATCAGGGTCGGAGCGGCTGGGGGCGGCGCGGTAGATGCACCGCCACGCCCGCCTCTGCTCGAACGCTCTGTCGGCCCTGTCCATGCCCTATGGCTCCACCTTGGGCACTAGACTCTGCCCCAGTGGCTGTGATGGGGACAGAAGCACGATGCCGAGAAGAAGCCCTCGCCACCATCGGAGCCTGGGCACGGCCCCTTCCCCTTGTCATGGTGGAAGAGAAAACAAGAAGGGAAGAGAAGGTACGTGGATGAACGTTTCCATCCCCCTCGCGCTCCCTTTTATAGTCGAGTTGGGCGGGTAGCTGGTTCTCCACTACCCTGGGGCGGCCGCCCCACTCCTCCAATCTGGCATGTCTGCGCCACTGATGGCATCTAGATTCGTCGGCCGCCCCCTCGCGCCAATCCAGGGCACTGTGCTTCTTGCCAAGGCACACATTCCTGCGCCTGCACATCCACCACTGACGTCGCTTGAAGTACATCGGTATTTCCCCAAAGAGGAAGGGATGATGCAGCACAGCTACGGTAGGTATTTTCCTCAGTTATGAAACCAAGGTATCAATCTAGTAGGAGAACCAAGCAACAATATGTAAATGGTACCTGCACAAAAAGAACAAATACTTGCAACCCGACGCTTATGAGGGGTTGTCAATCCCTCTTACGGGTAACGGCGTAGGAAATTGTCAAGTTGACAGGATAAAATTGTGATAGATTGGATAAATAGATCTCGAATAAAATGCAAAATAAAAGATGCAAACAAAAAGTGGAGCAAAGTATTTTTGGGTTTTTGGAATAATAGATCCGAAAACAAAAGAAAAAATAGATCTCGAAGGCAAATATGATAAAGAATAGACCTGGGAGCCATAGATTTCACTAGTGGCTTCTCTCAAGAAATGGCACATGGTGGTTAAACGAATTACTGTTGCGCAATTGATAGAACCTCAAATAATTATGACGGTATCCAGGCAATGATAATTATATAGGCATCACGTCCAAGATTAGTAGACCGACTCCTGCCTGCATTTACTATTATTACTTCACACATCGACCGCTATCCAGTATGCCTCTAGTGTATTAAGTTCATGGAGAAACAGAGTAATGCAATAAGAACGATGACATGATGTAGACAAGATCTATTCATGTAGGAATAGACCCCATCTTGTTATCCTTAATAGCAACGATCAATACATGGCTTGCTGCCCCTTTTGTCACTGGGAAAGAACACCGCACAATCAAACCCATCACAAAGCACCTCTTCCCATGGCAAGAAAAATTGATCTAGTTGGCCTAACTAAACCATAGATTCAAAGAATAAATACGAGGCTATAAATAATCATGCATATAAGAGATCAAAACTCAAATAACTTTCATGGATATATAGATCTGATCATAAATTCAAAGTTCATCGGATCCCAACAAACACACCGCAAAAAGAGTTACATCAAATAGATCTCCAAGAGACCATTGTATTGAGAATCAAAAGAGAGAGAGAGAGAGAGAGAGAGAGAGGAAGCCATCTAGCTACTAACTACAGACTCGTAGGTCTATGATGAATTACTCACGCATCATCGGAGAGGCACCAATGGGGATGATGAACCCCTCCATGATGGTGTCTATATTGGATCTCATGGTTTTGGAACTTGCGACGGCTAGAATTGTGTTCTATCGACTCCCCTAGGGTTTTTAGAATATTTGGGTATTTATAGGGCGAAAAGGCGGTGCAGGAGGCCACCGAGGTGGGCACAACCCACCAGGGTGCGCCCAGGTGGGTTGTGCCCCCCTCGGGGCACCCCTCTGGTACTTCTTTCGCCCAAGTTGTGTCTTCTGGTCCATAAAAATTCTCCAAAAAGTTTTGGTGCGTTTGGACTCCGCTTGGTATTGATTTTCTGTGATGTAAAAACAAGCAAAAAACAACAACTAGCACTGGGCACTATGTCAATAGGTTAGTCCCAAAAATTGATATAAAGTTGCTATAAAATGATAGTAAAACATCCAAGAATGATAATATAACAGCATGTAACAATAAAAAATTATAGATACGTTGGAGATTATCAGCATCCCCAAGCTTAATTCATGCTCGTCCTCGAGTAGGTAAATGATAAAAACAGAATTTTTGATGTGGAATGCTGCCTAACATGTTCATCACATATTCCTTTCTTTTGTAGCATGGACATTTGGACTTTTATATGGTTCAAAGCAATAGTCTAGTTTTGACATGAAGATTTCAATACTCAAGCATATCAATAAGCAACCATGTCTTTCAAAATATCAACACTAAAGCAAGCTATCCCTAGCCCATCATGCTCAATCATTGATCCATTCATGAAACACACTCGCATATTAGCTACATCCAATGCTCAAGTATGATCATAGTGCCCCTTAGTTGTGCTTTATAAGAGAAGATGGAGACTCAAATAAAAATAAAAATTGCATAAAGTAAATAGAAAGGCCTTTCGCAGAGGGAAGTAGGGATTTGTAGAGGTGCCAGAGCTCAAAGCTTAAATTGAGAGATAAATTTTTTTGAGAGACATACTTTTCCCGTCAACGAAAACAACTGAGTAATTCCCAACACTTTCCATGCTAGATATATCATATGCGGTTCCCAAACAGAAAATAAAGTTTATTCCTTTTTCCACCATTCTTTCACATTCCACGGCTAGCCTATCCACGGGTGTCGTCCATACCAATACTTTCCAAGGAATTTATTATTTGACAACATAAAGTAAATTTCTTTTTCATTTCGGGACTAGGCATCCCTATTACTGCCACACTCTCGTGCAATGACAAGTGAATAAACACTCATCTTGAGAATAACACATCTAGCATGGAAAATATTGGCCACCCCCTGCCGCTTCATGAGCGGTATGAGCACACAAAAAGGAATTTTATTTTAAAAATTAGAGATTGCACATACAAATTTGCTTAGAACGGCACGGGAATACCGCATATAGGTAGGTATGGTGGACTCATATGGCAAAACTGGGTTTAAAGATTTTGGATGCACAAGTAGTATTTCTACTTAGTACAAGTGGAGGCTAGCAAATATATTGAGAAGCAACCAACCAGGAAACAAAAAATCACATAACAGAGAATTAAGCATAACTAACACCGAATAATGCACCATAAGTAGGATGTAATTTCATTGTATTGACTTTCGTGCTTGCATAAGGAATCACAAACCTTAACACCAATATTCTTACTAAAGCATAATTGCTCACCAACATGACTGACATATCACTATCATCATATCGCAAAAATATGACAAAGAATCAAGTTTATTTTGTCCAACATCTTCATAAAAGTTTTTATTATACCCCTCTTGAATATCTATCACTTCGGGACTAGTTTCATATGTTGCTTTTGCTAAGCTCAAACAAATTTAAGTGAAGAACATGAGCATAAAAATCTTCTTCTCTCAAAATAATATAAGTGAAGCATTAGAGAATTTCTTCAAAAAAATTAAATAAAGCACACCATGCTAAAAAGATATAAGTGAAGCACTAGAGCAATTCCATAGCTCAAAAAATTTAAGTGAAGCATAAAGAGCAATTCTAACAAATCATAGCATAATTTTCACTAGTACAGCGAGATGCTATACAAATGGTTTTTAACCCCTTACCACGACGGCATTTGGAACCGTCGCCTAGTGAGTGCGGGCAATAGGGGGTCCTTCCCACACAACCCAGAAACCGTCGGGGATATGCCCTCCTGGCACACACGCTCGACAAAATGAGGTCTTGTGCGAACGGCGAGCGACCAAATACGGTTATACATACAGTAGTGCTAAAAAAATACAATTATACAGGAAAAATCATTTCCGGTCGTAAGTACATCCCACACAATCAGTCACTGCTAAACGTTTCCGTTCGTATATACATCCCACAGAGTCGCTCCAAGGAAAACGTTTCTCTTCGCAAGTACATCACACACAATTTTCCCCGTTAAATCGTTTGTGATAGCGTTTCCATTGTGCATGATATTAACAATTTTACCGTTTGTGTTATTGAATGCATCACACATAGTGCATAGAAGAAATGTGTGTCAAGGGCTGTCCATCACACATAGTTTTTATGTGGTAAACGTTTGTGCCAGGTGGCCTAACGCAAACAGTTTTCAAGAGGATGTCATGTGTGATTGGTCATTAATCTAACATGGTTTATTCCTAGAAATTTTGTACGTTATTGAATGCATCGCACACGGTGTTTTCTCAATAACCGTTTGCAATAGAAAAACCCAATTAGCAGGCTAATTATCCTATTATTAATAATCCATTTATTAATCTAATTGACATTTCATATTAAGCACACAATATATTTAATTTTCATAATTGAAATACATCAGAGTACAACATCATATAGCTTCAGCACTCAGCTACCCAATTACACAACTACACCAGCACCAAGTTTCACATGCAACATCTATAACCTTTCGAAATTAGCATCATAGACGGTACATAGTCAGATGTATCTCATTTAGAAAACTGCTGAAGCAGAAGGCGAATATTGATCCTTCATTGATGTTGAAGGTCTTTGTAACTTTAGGCCAGTGCCTATGGATGATTAACCGTCCATCCTTCGTCCTCTTCAGGAACACTTCAATATTGAACCGTGGGTGTTGTATGAATAACTTCCTCGCCTCCTGACCATACAGGTGGTTTGAGAGGTAATCATCAGTGAACTTCTTTGTAAAGGCCTGAAAACAAGGATGTGCATAAATATCTTCTCTATATTGGAAATGGGGCAAAGCAATAAAAAAGGCAAGGCATAATAGTTAGTACCATCCTGTAGTGAACTGATGTCTTCTTCATTGTGCAGACAAAGATCTTGTTGTTTTTGTCGCTAATTTCTTTATCCTAACAATCTTTCTGAGTTTCTTGACTTGACTGTATTCATGGACAACTCATTTTCCCATATGCAAAAAGCGTCGAACAGTGGGTCAAAACCTCTGACAGTAGGACCTACATGTGCAAGACCAAATTGTTAAAAACCTAAATATTAGAATGGTTCCTGCAATTGCACAATAATGTGCTATTAGACAACGGACCACGTGCTAACCTCAATTGTAAACCTCAGTGCCTCCCATTGTTTCCCTGCAACACATATAAGGTAGTTAGTCATCAGGTTAAGTAAGGGTTCGCATGGTATCAGTAAAATATCTTGATGAAAAATAAGCACATTGCAGATTCATCAGATGAATTCAAGCCACATGGAAACCCCATTTATCCAAACCAAGCATGATTAAGAACTAGGAAATATGGCACTTGTATATGTTCCACATGTATTAAGTGCAGCCAAATTCAATTTATTCCTCACATGTACAACAATACAAAATTCTACCCACAACAATTGGACATCGCATTGCAGAATTGAACCAAGAAGTAAACTAAATACCACAAAAAATGAACCAAACATTAACTAAGCACCACATTGCACAATATAACATACTCCTAATAGAAGATCAGACAGCTAACCAAACCAAGCATGCTTAACAACTTGGAAATATAGCAATTGTATTTGTTTCTCATGTATTTACTACAGCCAAATTCAATTTATTCCTCACATGGTATACAATAACAGAATGCACCCACAACTATTGAACATTGCATTGCAGAACTGAACCAAACAGTTAACTAAACACCACAACACAAATGAACCAAACGTTAACTGAGCACCACATTGCACAATATATAACCAAACCAAGCATGCTTGACAACTTGGAAATATAGCAATTGTATTCGTTTCTCATGTATTTTGTAAAGATAAATTCGATTTATTTCTCACATGGAAGACAATACAAAATTGCAGCCTAAAGAATTGAACATCACATTTGCAGAATTGAACCAAATAGTTAACTGAAGATGACAACTAATTAAAAAACAATTAATAAGTGAGCACCACACTGCATGACATATAGAACATATACACTAGAGCAACAGATTGCATGGTAAAATTAGATAGCACAATTCACTAGAATTTGTGAAGGAAAGGCAGGAGCAGCACACGCAATGGGTAAACCGAGCATGCTTAACCGGCATAGCTAGCAAATGGCAAGGTGCTCCTCTAAGGTCTGGGGATCGGCAAGAATGGCAGCCATCGCGACCTCATCCACACGTGCAGCTGCGATTTGCTTCTCCGCTACCAAATGCTCCTTGAGATCCTGGCTATACTGTGTGCACCATGGCTTAAGGCGGCGCTGATACGTCTCCGTCGTATCTACTTTTCCAAACACTTTTGCCCTTGTTTTGGACTCTAACTTGTATGATTTGAATGAAACTAACCCGGACTAACATTGTTTTCCGCAGAATTGCCATGGTGTTGTTTTATGTGCAGAAAACAAAAGTTCTCGGAATGACCTGAAACTCCACGGAATATCTTAGAATAAATAATAAAAAATCCTCGCCAAAGATGAAGACCAGGGGGGCCACACCCTGTCCACAAGGGTGGGGGCGCGCCCCTACCTCGTGGGCCCCCTGGTGGCCCTCCGACGCCAACTCCAACTCCATATATTGGCTTTCGGGGAGAACAAAATCAAAGAAAAAGTTTCATCGCGTTTTACGATACGGAGCCGCCGCCAAGCCCTAATCTCTCTCGGGAGGGCTGATCTGGAGTCCGTTGGGGCTCCGGAGAGGGGGATTCGTCACCGTCGTCATCATCAACCATCCTCCATTACCAATTTCATGATGCTCACCGCCGTGCGTGAGTAATTGCACCGTAGGCTTGCTGGACGGTGATGGGTTGGATGAGATTTATCATGTAATCTAGTTAGTTTTGTTAGGGTTTGATCCCTATTATCCATTATGTTCTGAGATTGATGTTGCTATGACTTTGCTATGCTTAATGCTTGTCACTAGGGCTCGAGTGCCATGATTTCAGATCTGAACCTCTTATGTTTTCATGAATATATGTGTGTTCTAGATCCTATCTTGCAAGTCTATAGTCACCTACTATGTGTTATGATCCGGCAACCCCGAAGTGACAATAATCGGGATCACTCCCGGTGATGACCGTAGTTTGAGGAGTTCATGTATTCACTATGTGCTAATGCTTTGTTCCGGTTCTCTATTAAAAGGAGGCCTTAATATCCCTTAGTTTCCAATAGGACCCCGCTGCCACGGGAGGGTAGGACAAAAGATGTCATGCAAGTTCTTTTCCATAAGCATGTATGACTATATACGGAATACATGCCTACATTACATTGATGAACTGGAGCTAGTTCTGTGTCACCCTATGTTATGACAGTTACATGATGAACCACATCCGGCATAATTATCCATCGCTAATCCGGTGCCTACGAGTTTTCCATATACTGGTTCTCACTTATTTACTTTTCCGTTGCTATTGTTACAATCACTACAAAAATACCAAAAACATTACTTTTGCTGTCTTTACTTTGTTACCGTTACCACCACTATCATATTACTTTGCTACTAAACACTTTGCTGCAGATACTAAGTTTCCAGGTGTGGTTGAATTGACAACTCAGCTGCTAATACTTGAGAATATTATTTGGCTCCCCTTGTATCAAATCAACAAATTTGGGTTGAATACTCTACCCTCGAAAACTTTGTGATCCCCTATACTTGTGGGTTATCAAGACCTTTTTCTGGCGCCGTTGCCGGGGATCATAGCTCTATTCTTTGAGTCACTTGGGATTTATATCTGCTGGACACTATGAAGAACTTGAAAGATGATCGAACTACTATTTTGCCCTCAACTACGAGGGGAGATAAGGGATTGCCATCTAGCCTTGCACTAGATTCTCCTTCTGTTATGAGTAAGTTTGGGACACCTAAACCTACTACTGCTATTGATTCTGATATGTCGCATGTTATTGATGATGCCACTTCTACTATGCATGATACTTATGATGAAACTACTTCTATGCTTGATACTACTATGCCACTTGGTGAATTTCTTGATGAACAAATTGCTAGGTCTAGAGAAAGAGAAATTATTGAACCCGAACACGATGATATTAGTGATGATGAACCTATGCCTTCTATTCCTGAGGGTTATCTTTTTAATGTTGAATCTATTGAAGCTGTTCTTTCTTGCCAGAATAGTCTTGAACGTAAGAGGTTGCTAGTTAAGTGGAGTAAAGAATCTTTTAGAGATAGGATGAGACCCGACCCTGTGTAATGCCCCGGATCTGATGCGCCAGGTGTCCGCCAGTTATTCGCCTTCGTTGCCATGTCATTTGCTTGCGTGTTGCATTTGCCATGTCATCATTTGCATTTTATCATGTCATCATGTGCATTTCATTTTGCATACGTGTTCGTCTCATGCATCCGAGCCTTTTCCCCGTTGTCCGTTTTGCAATCCGGCACTCCTATGTCATCCGGCGTTCCCTTCTTCTCTCCTGTTGTGAGCGGGTGTTAAACTTTCTCGGAATGGCCCGAGGTTTGTCATGCGGCCTTGGTATAGCACCGGTAGACCGCCTGTCAAGTTTCGTGCCATTTGGAGGTCGTTTGGTACCCCAACGGTTAACCGGGTAACCGTAAAGCCCTCTTTTGTTTCCAGCCCAACACCCCTTCCAAAGTGGCCCAAAACCCAGCAAACTCCCCTCCATGCTCTCGGTCGTTCGATCACGACCGCGTGGCCGAAAACCGCTCCTCATTTGGACTCTCCTAGCTCCCTCTACCTATAAAAACGTCCCTCCCCTTCCATTTTCGCGGATGAATCCAACTAACCCTAGTCTCCACCTCCCTCTCGCCCGGCGGACATGTCCGCGCCCACCGGACGAATCTGCCGCCGCCGCCCACGCCCACTCCCGCGCCGCCACGTGGCCCAGCCATCGCGCGCCGCCGTCGCCAGCGGCCGGATCGGCCCATGGGGCCCATCCGTCCGCCGTCCGCTTCGCCCTGGTCGCCGTCCCGTGCTCGCTCCTCGCACCTGCCGCCGCCTGGCGCTGGCGCGCCGCCTCCGCCTCGCCGGCGCGCGCCACCGCCTGGCGACCCGCCGCCCGCAGCCCGCGCTTCGCTGCTGCCGATCTGCCTCGGCGCCGTCCCGCCGCCGAGCACCATCGACACCGAGTCGATCCACTCATCGCCGCCGGATCCGCCGGATCCGCAGATCCGGCTTCCGCACGCATGCCCGCCATCCGGCCCCCCGACCGGTCACGCCACCGCCCGCCGCGCGCCTCGTTGCCGGCCGCCGTCGCCCGGCCATGGCCTCGCCTCTGCCAGCAGCGGAGGAGGACGGCGTGCCCTTGCCACCGGCCACGTGGGCCCTGCAGCCCAGCGCCACGGCCCAGCCTCCAGCCTTCTCCCCAGCCTCTCCTCCAGGGCCAAGGCCCATGGGTGAGCAGCCCCCTCCAGATTCCCCCCTGTCCACTACCGGGCCTGCCAGATTCGGCCCACGTACGTTTTTTTCTAGATCTGCGAATTTGTCTAATTATCAAGTGATTTACTGATTTACAGAAAACCCCCTGAAGTTCATGCATATAATAACTCCTCAACCGTGCATCTCATGTAAAAACTTAATATATGTAAAATGCTCAGAAAATTGTGTAGATTAATAATATGCCACTTTCATCCATGTTTAAAATGTTTAAAATGTTGTTTACATTAATTTGCTCCTGTGCCATGTTAAAATGACTTATTTCATAACTAATTAACCGTTGCTCCGTTTTAAACAAACTTTATATGTATTTTTGGTGGAAAAATGCCTAGATTAACATGGTCCACTTTATTTTCCTGTTTAACAACTTTAAAATATGTTTTAGGGCAGAACAGTAGCAAATTCATATATTGCATATCAGGTTTTTCCGGAAATGTTGTTTGTTGTTTCGGCCTCATTTAAACTTGCCTAAATAGTTAGTTTACTTTTGCTTCACCCCTTGCCATGTTTAATAACATTTAATATTGTTGAGTAGCTTATAACTAGAGAGAACTAAATAATTGATGTGGTGTTTCGTCAATATGCAACTCGTTGCATATTGAGCTCCACTTAATTTGTAGTGTTGGTTGTGCATATTGCCATGCCATGCTTCATTAAACCGGACATGCATCATGCTTGTTGTGCATCATGTCTTGTCCATGTGTGGTGTGTTTACTTTGTTGTGTTCTTCTTCTCGATAGTTCCCGTTTCGTTGCGATCGTGAGGATTCGTTCGTCTACGATTGGTTCGGCTTCATCCGTTCGTCTTCTTCATGGACTCATTCTTCTTCCTTGCGGGATTTCAGGCAAGATGACCGCTACCCTGGATCTCACTACTATCATTGCTATGCTAGTTGCCTCGTTCTTTCGCTATGCTGCGCTACCTATTACCTGTTTGTCCAACCATCCCAAATTGCCATGAACCTCTAACCTTTGACACCTTTCCTATGCAAACCGTTGTTTGGCTATGTTACCGCTTTGCTCAGCCCCTCTTATAGCGTTGCTAGTTGCAGGTGAAGTTGAAGATTTCTCCATGGTGGACAGGATTTTGGTTGGGATATCACAATATCTCTTATATTATTAATGCATCTATATATTTGGTAAAGGGTGGAAGGCTCGGCCTTATGCCTGGTGTTTTGTTCCACTCTTGCCGCCCTAGTTTCCGTCATACCGGTGTTATGTTCCCGGATTTTGCATTCCTTACGCGGTCGGGTGATTTATGGGACCCCCGACAGTTCGCTTTGAATAAAACTTGTCCAAAGAAGGCCCAACATTGACTTTTACCATTTGCCTCACCACCACCTACCTTTTCCTTGGGAGTCGCTCTCTCGAGGGTCATCTTTATTTTAGCCCCGGGCGTTGCTTGTCTAAGTGCTGGTCCAAACCGAGCGATGTCCGGCGGCCCCTGGGCAACCAGGGTCTATGCCAACCCGACGTCTGGCTCATCCGGTGTGCCCTGAGAACGAGATACGTGCAGCTCCTATCAGGATTGTCGGTGCATCAGGCGGCTTTGCTGGTCTTGTTTTACCATTGTCGAAATGTCTTGATGTACTGGGATACCGAGTCTGATCGGAGTGTCTCGGGTGAAGGTCTATTCCTTCGATGATCGCGAGAGCTTGTCATGGGCTGTTGGGACACCCCGCAGGGTTTAAACTTTCGAGAGCCGTGCCCGCGGTTATGTGGCAGACGGGAATTTGTTAATGTCCGGTTGTAGACAACTTGACACTTGATCCGAATTAAAATGCATCAACCGCGTGTGTAGCCGTGATGGTCTCTTCTCGGCGGAGTCCGGGAAGTGAACACGGTTTCTGGGTTATGATTGACGTAAGTAGGTGTTCAGGATCACCTCTTGATCATTGCTAGCTTCACGACCGCTCCTTTGTTTCTCTTCTCGCTCTCATTTGCGTATGTTAGCCACCATATATGCTTAGCGCTGCTGCAACCTCACCACTTTACCCCTTCCTTTCCCATTAAGCTTTGCTAGTCTTGATACCCATGGTAATGGGATTCTTTGAGTCCTCGTGGCTCACCAGATACTTCCAAAACCAGTTTGCGGTGCCTATGTTATCGAAAGCGGTGGCGAACCAAACTCAAGGAGGAGCTCGATGAAGATCTTGTCCTTTGTGTTGTTTCGTTCTAGTTGATCGAGAGTGGAGCCCAGTTGGGGTCGATCGTGGACCTTTGTGCATTTGGGGTTCTTCTTTTATTTTGGTTCCGTAGTCGGACCTTGATTGTATCTGGATGATATAATGCTTTATTCATGTATTTGTTTGAAGTGGCGATTGTAAGCCAACTATGTATCTCTTTCCTTATGTATTACATGGGTTGTGTGAAGATTACCTCACTTGCGACATTGCTTTCAATGCGGTTATGCCTCTAAGTCGTGCTTCGACACGTGGGAGATATAGCCGCATCGAGGGCGCAAGTTGGTAATCGAGCCTTCCGGACCTTAGGAGCCCCACCGCTTGATCGCTTTTAGCGGCGAGTTGTGTCTAGAAAAGTGTTTTGAGTCATTTAGGATTATATATATCGGAGAGTTAGAATTCTTTTTACTCCTCGGTCCCTTAAATCGCTCTGGTGAGGTCTCGACGAGAGTTTTGACTCTTCTCTTCTCAAATTTCACTAAATTTTTTTAGGATCACGCTGGTATCTTAGAATCGTTCGATGGTTTTATGATGACAACATTGTCTTGGTGCCTCCGTCAGCAGGGTTTTTTAGTGGAGGTGTCCTGGGAGTTGAGCTCGAGGTGTTGTCGTCATAATTTTATCGTTGCAGATTCTGGAATACCCGAGTTTAGTCTGCCGACATCGAAAATCTCTTTTATGCAGTTGTTGGTGAGATAACCCCGCTAACCCAAAGATCGAGGTGAGTACGGAGTATTGCCATGACTCGTATAACGGATGCTTTTCAAGGTTGAGGTACACGATTTCGAAGGTTTCTTGGTTATGTGTTGACGGATGGATACAGCTGGATGTAGGGATTGTTAGTTTGGGTGAGATATATTGCTTCCCCTGTATCCCCAACACCTGATTGCATAACCAGAAAGTTTCGGGAGTTTTATAGGTGGGAATTCAAGTAGCTCCTAGAATATCTTTCCGACAAATGCATGATATGGGATTGGTTAAATCTCTATCATATGTATTTGTTCCGGCTTATTCTGCAAGCCAAATCCTTTGTTTTGTTTTAATTGTGGTATTCGAGTTGCTTCGAAGTCAAATGTTGAATCCATACCTTTCCTAAACGGTGTTCTCATATTTCTATGGGAGTACTAATCCTTTTGATCATCGAGATTGTCATGTCAATTCTTTCCAACCGGCGTGTTTCTCTTCAAGTGCATCCGATCATTCTCCCCATCCGCAAGATAAATTCTAAGTTTTCTCAACGGTGTTTGTTTCGGTCATCCCAAGTTGTCCTTGTTTTTCCCACCCTCCCACCCTTTTTCTTCAAGGACACAGATTTCTTAATCAAGTATCCATTTATTCATGTGAAGTCTCTTCATTCTTTCAATCAATTTTCTTATCCGGTGATTTCCCATGAAGATGCTCAACAGTTTCAAGTTCATCATCCTTCATTGTTGTTTCTTCTCCGGTGGATCCATATCAAGCTTTTGATATTCATCATATCCCTTTCCTTGTTTCAAATGCTTTTTAATACCGGTGCACCTCTTAATCATTCACCTCTTCCTATTCATTTGTTCTTGAGTGCTGAAGATATCTCACAAGACTTGTGTTTCCATTCTCAATCCCTTCAAGTTATTTCGAGGTTGTTATCTCATTCAAGTCATTTAATTCAACCGGTGCAACATCTCTTTTAAATCATTTTCAACGGTGTTCTTTTGAGTGGGCCCTAACCCACAGGTCTTTTCCCAGGATCTTACCTGACTCTTCTATTTTCCCAGAGCTATCCTAAATTCTTCTCCAAGTTTGACGTAAGAATGAGTTATCATCAGCCAAATGCTTTTCTCCAAGATCTTTCAAATTCTTTTCATAGTTGGCTCAACCTCTTCGCTTTTGATTCTTCCGGTGTGCCTCAATAATTCTTGGTGATGTTTCTCGTTGTCATTCTCATCATTTGAAGACCGAAGAAGAGTTCCTCTTAAATCCTTACCAGTTCTTCCAAAGATTCATGGTGCTAGCTTGTTTCCATCCTCTCATAATTGTTTTCGATTGTGAGAATCTTTTTCACCCATCAGGAGATATTCAAGAGTCTTCTCAGTTTGTCATCCGGAGTCCATCAATTCAGGTTTATTCATTCTCAGCTGTCAGTTATCATTCTCCTATCTTGTCAGTTATCCTCTAATCAGTTCTCGATCTCTTTGTTCTCATGTATCTAGTTTGTCTCAAGCACCTTAGTTCATGTGCTAATTCTTACCGGTGATGCACCCTTACTTCGATCATTTTCAATTCTTACGGTGGTTCTTTCAAGGTCTCTCTTCCTTGTTCATCATATCAATTCATTTGTTGTTCCAATCCTACCGGTGGTTCGTTGCAGACCTTCTCAAGTTTACGCTATATCTCTTTTAATCCTTTCTACGGGAATAAGTAGTATGCCAAATCCGTTGCTTGTCATCAATTAAATTTGATGAAGGATAAGCATACAATAAATCTTATTCTTATTTCCTCGAGGTGACTCAATTCTTTTGACGGAGATTATTCATGATGAATAAATTCTTGATTATAAGTGATTCATCTTTATTTCCGGAGTTGGTCATCATATCACATTCTCGGTTCGAGAGGCTTCATCTTTCTTTTCGGAGTTCCAAGCTCTCTCAATTATCTCGTCGCGAAGCTTCATCTTATCATTGCAAGGCTTCACCTTGTGTTTTCAACTTCTCTTTCTTTCTGTCACCCTTTTGTTTACCGGAGTTCTTCATGGAGGCTCTACATGGGGCTTCGTCAAGGATTCTTTTCATTCTTCAATTGTTCTTCAAGGTTTCTCTTGAAGTTAAGATCATCCAAGCTATACTCAAAAAATTAAACATGGTGCTCAACACATGTTTTGTTTTGAGGCGTTCAAGTATTCTTTGTCTTGCATTCCGAAGTGCAATTCTTCCTACCTTATCTTTTGAGGTGGTGTTATGTCATTCTTGACAATTTCCTTCATGTTTCATGATTCATATGTTGTCAAGAATGAGGTAGTTTAAATCCGTCTATCTCTTCGTTGGAGTTATCTTGGGTTATATTTCACCTAAAGCCTTCCCTAAGGAATGTTGCTATTTTGGTGCTTATTAATGACCCAAGTTATCTCTTTTCCATCTTGATGGAACAAGCTTTCATCTCTTCGTTAATCTCAAGCAAGCAATTGTTTCCGTTAGTGGTCGGTTGTCACCTCATAATGTTGAGATGTTTCCATAAGCCCACTACAAGCTTATTCTTTTCGTTGTTGATTTTCCAACAACTCTATTCTAACCTTCTTGCAAGGATGCCTTCCAAATTCATTTGTGGCAGAAGTTGGCATTCCCTTCTCCATTCCGTTATTCTAATGATCTAACTTCTATTCTTTCGTTACAGAGGCATGGTGATGTTGCTCTCTTCACTCATCATCTCGAATTGTTAGGATCGTGTTCTTTTCTGGCTTATCCATTTAACCGGTGTGTTGTATCATCTCTTCAATATCTTTTCATCTCATCAAGTTTCCTTCTCTTTTCTACCGGAGTGCGGTTTGTAATGTTTCTTACACCTTGTGCCATTCTTTCAATTCCGGAGGCAGTGTGTTGTTGATTTCATCAAGTATCCTCTCATCTTGTCAAGTTCATGTTCTATTCCTTCCATGCTCAACCGGAGTGCTGCCCGAATTCTTCCTCTCTCATCTTGTTTTAACCGGAATGGTTTTGAATTCCATCTTGTCCATTAAACTCTTGATTCATGCCTTTGCAACCTTCAAGTCCTCGTAATACTCTTTGTTCCTCTTTTCTAACGGATTGTTTGCAATCTCGTTCATCTCTGTTGTACTCTTTCTTCTAAATTGCTCAACCTCTCAAGGTTCATGGTTTCACTCGTTCGTCAAAGAAGCAACTTAGTTTTACCTCTTCTCTTCCTCTTCTGTTTTCCCTCCGGTGCCATTCTAGACCTCGGGACGAGATCCTCTCGTAGTGGTGGAGTGTTGTAACGCCCCGGATCTGATGCGCCAGGTGTCCGCCAGTTATTCGCCTTCGTTGCCATGTCATTTGCTTGCGTGTTGCATTTGCCATGTCATCATTTGCATTTTATCATGTCATCATGTGCATTTCATTTTGCATACGTGTTCGTCTCATGCATCCGAGCCTTTTCCCCGTTATCCGTTTTGCAATCCGGCACTCCTATGTCATTCGGCGTTCCCTTCTTCTCTCCTGTTGTGAGCGGGTATTAAACTTTCTCGGAATGGCCCGAGGTTTGTCATGCGGCCTTGGTATAGCACCGGTAGACCGCCTGTCAAGTTTCTTGCCATTTGGAGGTCGTTTGGTACCCCCAACGGTTAACCGGGTAACCGTAAAGCCCTCTTTTGTTTCCAGCCCAACACCCCTTCCAAAGTGGCCCAAAACCCAGCAAACTCCCCTCCATGCTCTCGGTCGTTCGATCACGATCGCGTGGCCGAAAACCGCTCCTCATTTGGACTCTCCTAGCTCCCTCTACCTATAAAAACGTCCCTCCCCTTCCATTTTCGCGGATGAATCCCCCTAACCCTAGTCTCCACCTCCCTCTCGCCCGGCGGACATGTCCGCGCCCGCCGGACGAATCTGCCGCCGCCGCCCACGCCCACTCCCGCGCCGCCACGTGGCCCAGCCATCGCGCGCCGCCGCCCGGCTTGGCCGCGGCCCGGATCGGGCCCATGAGGCCCATCGATCCGGCCGTCCGCTTCGCCCTGGTCGCCCGTCCCGCCGCTCCTCCCGCCGCTTGCTGCCGCCTGGCGCTGCGCCGTCGCCTCGCCGGCGTCGTGCGCCGCCGGCGACCCGCCGCCCGCAGCCCGCCGCTGGCGCTGCCCGATCTGCCTCGGCGCCGTCCCGCCGCCGAGCACCATCGTCACCGGAGCGATCCACCTCGCCGCCGCCGGATCCGCCGGATCCGGCAGATCCGGCTCCAGCGCCGCTGCCCGCCATCCGGCCTGCCGGCCGGCCGCGCCACTCGCCGCCGCCGCGCGCCTCGTTGCCGGCGCCGCCGCCGGCCATGGCCTCGCCCTGCCTCACAGGCGGGAGGACGAGGGGCGTGCCCTCGCCACCGGCCACGTGGGCCCCGCAGCCCAGCGCCACGGCCCAGCTCCAGCCTTCCTGCCAGGCCTCTCCTCCAGCCGGGCCAAGGCCCATGGGTGAGCAGCCCCCTCCAGATTCCCCCCTGTCCACTACCGGGCCTGCCAGATTCGGCCCACGTACGTTTTTTTTCCAGATCTGCGAATTTGTCTAATTATCCAGTGATTTACTGATTTACAGAAAACCCCCTGAAGTTCATGCATATAATAACTCCTCAACCGTGCATCTCATGTAAAAACTTAATATATGTAAAATGCTCAAAAAATTGTGTAGATTAATAATATGCCACTTTCATCCATGTTTAAAATGTTTAAAATGTTGTTTACATTAATTTGCTCCTATGCCATGTTAAAATGACTTATTTCATAACTAATTAACCGTTGCTCCGTTTTAAACAAACTTTATATGTATTTGGGGTGGAAAAATGCCTAGATTAACATGGTCCACTTTATTTTCCTGTTTAACAACTTTAAAATATGTTTTAGGGCAGAACAGTAGCAAATTCATATATTGCATATGAGGTTTTTCCGGAAATGTTGTTTGTTGTTTCGGCCTCATTTAAACTTGCCTAAATAGTTAGTTTACTTTTGCTTCACCCCTTGCCATGTTTAATAACATTTAATATTGTTGAGTAGCTTATAACTAGAGAGAACTAAATAATTGATGTGGTGTTTCGTCAATATGCAACTCGTTGCATATTGAGCTCCACTTAATTTGTAGTGTTGTTTGTGCATATTGCCATGCCATGCTTCATTAAACCGGACATGCATCATGCTTGTTGTGCATCATGTCTTGTCCATGTGTGGTGTGTTTACTTTGTTGTGTGCTTCTTCTCGATAGTTCCCGTTTCGTTGCGATCGTGAGGATTCGTTCGTCTACGATTGGTTCGGCTTCATCCGTTCGTCTTCTTCATGGACTCATTCTTCTTCCTTGCGGGATTTCAGGCAAGATGACCGCTACCCTGGATCTCACTACTATCATTGCTATGCTAGTTGCCTTGTTCTTTCGCTATGCTGCGCTACCTATTACCTGTTTGTCCAACCATCCCAAATTGCCATGAACCTCTAACCTTTGACACCTTTCCTATGCAAACCGTTGTTTGGCTATGTTACCGCTTTGCTCAGCCCCTCTTATAGCGTTGCTAGTTGCGGTGAAGTTGAAGATTTCTCCATGGTGGACAGGATTTTGGTTGGGATATCACAATATCTCTTATATTATTAATGCATCTATATATTTGGTAAAGGGTGGAAGGCTCGGCCTTATGCCCAGTGTTTTGTTCCACTCTTGCCGCCCTAGTTTTCATCATACCGTGTTATGTTCCCGGATTTTGCGTTCCTTACGCGGTCGGGTGATTTATGGGACCCCCCTAACAGTTCGCTTTGAATAAAACTTGTCCAGCAAGGCCCAACATTGACTTTTACCATTTGCCTCACCACCACCTACCTTTTTCCTTGGGAGTCGCTCTCTCGAGGGTCATCTTTATTTTAGCCCCCGGCCGGTGCTTGTCTAAGTGCTGGTCCAAACCGAAGCGATGTCCGGCGCCCCTGGCAACTGTGGTCTATGCCAACCCGATGTCCGCTCATCCGGTGTGCCCCGAGAACGAGATATGTGCAGCTCCTATCGGGATTGTCGGCGATCGGGCGGCTTTGCTGGTCTTGTTTTACCATTGTCGAAATGTCTTGATGTACGGGATACCGAGTCCGATCGGAGTGTCTCGGGTGAAGGTCTATTCTTCGATGATCGCGAGAGCTTGTCATGGGCTTGTTGGGACACCCTGCAGGTTTAAACTTTTGAGAGCCGTGCTCGCGGTTATGTGGCAGATGGGAATTTGTTAATGTCTGGTTGTAGACAACTTGACACTTGATCCGAATTAAAATGCATCAACCGCTTGTGTAGCCGTGATGGTCTCTTCTCGGCGGAGTCCGGGAAGTGAACACGGTTTCTGGGTTATGATTGACGTAAGTAGGTGTTCAGGATCACCTCTTGATCATTGCTAGCTTCACGACCGCTCCTTTGTTTCTCTTCTCGCTCTCATTTGCGTATGTTAGCCACCATATATGCTTAGCCGCTGCTGCAACCTCACCACTTTACCCCTTCCTTTCCCATTAAGCTTTGCTAGTCTTGATACCCATGGTAATGGGATTCTTTGAGTCCTCGTGGCTCACCGGATACTTCCAAAACCAGTTTGCGGTGCCTATGTTACCGAGCAGGTGACACAACCAAACTCAAGGAGGAGCTCGATGAAGATCTTGTCCTTTGTGTTGTTTCGTTCTAGTTGATCAGTAGTGGAGCCCAGTTGGGGTCGATCGTGGACCTTTTGTCGCATTTGGGGTTCTTCTTTTATTTTGGTTCCGTAGTCGGACCTTGATTGTATCTGGATGATATAATGCTTTATTCATGTATTTGTTTGAAGTGGCGATTGTAAGCCAACTATGTATCTCTTTCCCTTATGTATTACATGGGTTGTGTGAAGATTACCTCACTTGCGACATTGCTTTCAATGCGGTTATGCCTCTAAGTCGTGCTTCGACACGTGGGAGATATAGCCGCATCGAGGGCGTTACACCCTGCTTTTGCTACTTCACCTATCTGTGTTCCTGATCAGGATTATTATGATTTTTCTGTTGATCCAGATATAATTACTTTGGTTGAATCTGATCCTTTTAATGGCTATGAATCTGAAACTGTTGTGGCACATCTTCGTAAGTTAGATGATATAGCTGCCCTGTTTACTAATAATGAGAGATCGCGCTACCTTTATTTACTCAAAATATTTCCGTTCTCATTAAAGGGTGATGCTAAGAAATGGTTTAATTCTCTTGATCCTGGTTGTGTGCAAAGCCCCCAGGATATGATTTATTACTTCTCTGCTAAATATTTCCCTGTTCATAAGAAACAAGCTGCTTTGAGGGATATATATAATTTTGTGCAAATTGAGGAAGAAAGTCTCCCACAAGCTTGGGGGAGGCTTCTTAAGCTACATAATGCTTTGCCTGATCATCCTCTTAAGAAACCTGAAATACTTGATATCTTTATAATGGACTAACCGATGCTTCCAGAGATTACCTGGATAGTTGTGCTGGTTCTCTTTTCAGGGAAAGAACACCGGATAACGCTGAAATTCTATTGAATAATATGTTGGCAAATGAAAATAATTGGGCACCTCCTGAGCCAACTTCTGAGCCAGCTCCTGAGCCAATTACTGAGCCTATTCCTAAACCAACTCCGAAGAAGAGAGGTGTTCTATTTCTCAGTCCCGAAGATATGCAAGAAGCAAAGAAATCTATGAAAGAAAAAGGTATTAAAGCTGAAGATGTTAAGAATTTACCTCCTATTGAAGAAATACATGGTCTTAATTTACCGCCTGTTGAAGAAGTATATGATCTCAATTACTTATTTACTGAAGAACCTCCTGATATCCCGACACAGGTAGTAAAGGTAGTTCTCTCTATAGCTATGATAAAGCTGAAGTCCCTCCTACTAAAATTGCTAGTCAGTGCTTGGATGAGTTTGATGACTTTATGTTTAAGCAAGATGACTTTAATGCTTATTTTGGTAGACAATTAAAACAGAATACCTTTATGATTAAACACTTGAGTGATTATATGGCTGATATTAGAGGTGAACTTAAACTTGTTAGCAAGCATGCTTCTATGGTTACCACTCAAGTAGAACAAGTACTTAAAGCTCAGAAAGAAGTGCTTGATGAAATGAATAGTAAGAAAAATGATTATGTTGTTAGAGTGGCTACTAGAACTGGTAGAATGACTCAGGAACCTTTGTATCCTGAAGGCCACCCTAAGAGAATCGAGCAAGATTCTGAGAGAAATAATATTGATATGCCTAGTTCTTTTAAGAAGAAGAAAAAAATGATAGGACTTTGCAAACTTCTAGTGAACCTATTGCTGAACCACCTGAGAATCCAAATCACATCTCTATGTCTGATGCTGAAACACAATCTGGTAATGAACATGAACCTAGTGGAAATGTTAATGATAATGTTCATGATGATTCTCAACCTAGTAATGATAATGATGTAGAAGTTGAACCTGCTGTTGATCTTGATAACCCACAATCAAAGAATCAACGTTATGATAAAAGAGACTTCGTTGCTAGGAAACACGGTAAAGAAAGGGAACCATGGGTTCAGAAACCCATGCCTTTTCCTCCTAAACCATCCAAGAAAAAGGATGATGAGGATTTTGAGCGCTTTGCTGAAATGATTAGACCCATCTTTTTGCGTATGCGATTAACTGATGTGCTCAAAACAAATCCTTATGCTAAGTATATGAAGGATATTATTACTAATAAAAGAAAGATACTTGAAGCTGAAATTTCCACCATGCTTGCTAATTACACTTTTAAGGGTGGAATACCAAAGAAACTTGGAGATCCCGAAGTGCCTACTATACCATGCTCCATTAAGAGAAATTATGTTAAAACTGCTTTATGTGATCTTGGAGCCGGTGTCAGTGTTATGCCTCTCTCTTTATATCATAGACTTGACTTGAATAAGTTGACACCTACTGAAATATCTTTGCATATGGCTGATAAATCAACTGCTATACCTGTCGGTATTTGTGAGGATGTGCCTGTTGTGGTTGCAAACGTTACTATTTTAATGGACTTTGTTATTCTTGATATTCCCGAGGATGATAGTATGTCTATTATTCTTGGAAGACCTTTCCTTAATACTGCAGGGGCTGTTATTGATTGCACCAAAGGCAATGTCACTTTTCATGTTAATGGCAATGAGCACACGGTGCATTTTCCGAGGAAACAACCTCAAGTTTATAGTATCAACTCTATTGGAAAAATTCCATCGATTATATTTGGAGGTTTTGAATTTCCTCTCCCTACTGTCAAGAAAAAGTATGATATTCTTATTGTTGGGGATTTTCACATCCCCGTTGAGGTAACTTAGTGTCATTCGAAATTTCTCCGGTTCCGGGATTATTAGGAATGAGTTTGTTAACAAGACTTGATCAACCTTGTTAGTGGGTTCATTTTGATGATCACGAGATGGATGAAACTAGAAGCACAACCTTCTGTACCCTCTTTATATTTTTTGTTATATAGTAGAAATAAAGTAAAATAATATTTTTTCTGTCTGTCTCCTGACTTATCCGTGCAATAAAAAAATATCCTGAAAATAAAAGTCCTCAGAATGCCATGCCAATTTAATATGATTTTTTCGGGAATATTTGAGGATTTACTGTGCAAAAATTACCACGGGGGGAGCTGCCACCTGGCCACGAGGGTGGAGGGCGCGCCCTACCCCCCTGGGCGCGCCCCCTGCCTCATGGGCCCACGGTGGCCCTCCTCCACTTACTCCTGCACCCATCTTCTTCCTCTATCTTGCACAAACCCGAAAAACCAACGCAAGCTCGTGTTCCAGCCTCTTTTGCTGTGATTTCCGATCTCCTTGCTCAAAGCACCTCTGGCAAAACTGCTTGGGGAGATTGTTACTTGGTATGTGACTCCTCCATTGGTCCAATTAGTTTTTGTTCTAGTGCTTTATTCATTGCAAATTTGTGCTGCATAGGCGGCCATGTTCTTGAGCTCGCATGTCAAATTTATATGGTTCCAAGTAATTCTAATGCTTGATATATGCCCTAGGCACTTGTGGGAGTTGTTGCTATCAATTTTTGAGACGTTGGTTCACTTTCATTTGAAGTTACTAAAAATTTCAGAGATTTTTCAGAGGAAACAAAACGCTTAGGAGGATGTTCCAAGGCGGTCCTTCAAGGAAGCAAGGTCCCAGGCTTGCGATACGTGATGCTGATGAGGAACCACCAAGAGACGCTCCTGTAAGGCCTTGTGAATGGCCATCGGAAAATTTTATGAATCAAGTGGGAATTAAAGAAGAATTCTACGCATATTTGCGTAATGCCGATCTTGAGGACTTTGAAGCTGATAAATGCCCACAGTATCGTGACCTCACAAGTTCATTTGTGTGGAGGTTTGATTTTTCATCTTCGCGTAATTCTCCTTCAGTCATGTTTGACCTTTATGACAAATCTTATACCATGGACTTAGAGGATTTTACTTCTGCTTGCAAACTTCCATCTCGGGGTAATGTCAGGGATCCCCCTAAATCTGAATACAGAGACTTTCTTGCTAGAATAACTGTGGGGGAATCTAGAGATATAACACAAGCCACTATGGGGAGCATTCACTTTCCTGCTATACATTATTTTGATCTCTTCATAAGAAGATGTATAAATGCTAAGGATGAAGCATGTCACATGTGTGCCCCTGATCTCAGCATTCTCAGAAGTGCTGTGTTAGGAGACCAATCTTGTCATATGGGCGCCATTGTAGCTCGTAGGTTGCATCAGAATAGGCATAACGGAGATTTCTTTGGAGGAATTTATGCAACCCGCTTAGCTAATTTTCTTGATGTAGACATTCGTGAGGGTGACATGGAGTTACCATCTTCTTATTTAGATCTTGATTCTATGTTTTCCCACCAGTTTATTGAGAGGAATGGACCACCTTACCAGTATCGACTAATCTTTAACAAACGGCATGTGGTCCGTGTTGCTCTTCCTGCTCCTACCTTCTTTGATTTTCAGGCAAGAGGAAGATATATTATTACCAGAGAGGAGGCAGATGAGTACGAAAGGAGAGTGGAGGCTGCTCGACTCCACGCTACAGCTCAGGTGGCGATAGCCGCTGCATCACACTACGACCCCAGCTTCACCTACGGGTATCCACCAGGCCATCCCTGGCAATAGACCAACTTAGGCCAAAAGCCTAAGCTTGGGGGAGTACGTATTTCCCACCGACATTACATTTATGTTCACACACACACTCATTGCTAGATGTCGGTGCTCATACTCTTTCACTGTATTATCCATGCTAGTTTAAATTTCTTTTTCTAGCTTTCTTCTTGTGTGTTTGATAAACTTTAAGAAAAACCAAAAAAAAATAGTTAGTCTACTTTCCATGCTTGTAGTAGAATTAAAAAGAAAACCCAAAAATATTTCCCGTTCTTCTTTTTACTTGTTGGGAGCTTTCCCGTGTAAATAGTTTTTATTTTCTTTTTCTTTCTTTGGGGGTCGAGAAGACCATATTGAAAATGCTTACTGGCTCTTTTATGCATGATTGATTATTTATACGTAGAGCCCATATTACTTGTCTTCTCTCTTGAGTTGAATGCTTGCAGATTGCAGCTTAGTCCAATGCACGTGCACTCTTATTATTATACACACCGTTCGGTCGTGCGAGTGAAAGGCAATAATGATGATATATGATGGACTTATTGAGAAGAGAAAAGCTGGTACGAACTCGACCTCTTTTGTTTTTGTAAATATGATGATTCATCGTTCCTGATTCAGCTATTATGAAGTAAACATATTTGCAATGACATTTAGAGATTATAGTTGCTTGTGCCATGCTTGATTAGCTATGAGTTATAATGGTTTACCTTGCGTGCCAACATGCTATTAGAATGATTATGATATGGTATGATGGGGTGGTATCCTCCTTTAAAAGCATTGAGTG
This sequence comes from Aegilops speltoides, assembly GCA_021437245.1. Classification (NCBI taxonomy): domain Eukaryota; kingdom Viridiplantae; phylum Streptophyta; class Magnoliopsida; order Poales; family Poaceae; genus Aegilops; species Aegilops speltoides. The sequence continues at coordinate 402,864,344 of CM038147.1, forward strand.
ACTCGACTTGGCACATGTTCACGCATGTAGTTGAATCAAATCAACATAGCCTTCATGATATTTATGTTCATGGTGGATTATATCCTACTCATGCTTGTACTCGGTGAGAATTAATTTTAATGCATGTTCACGACTGTTGTCGCTCTCTCAGTTGGTCGCTTCCCAGTCTTTTGCTAGCCTTCACTTGTACTAAGCGGGAATACTGCTTGTGCAACCAAACTCCTTAAACCCCAAAGTTGTTCCATATGAGTCCACTATACCTACCTATATGCGGTATTTACCTGCTGTTCCAAGTAAATTTGTATGTGCCAAACTCTAAACCTTCAAATAAACATTCTATTTTGCATGCTCGAATAGCTCATATGTCAACTAGAGCTACCCTTATCTTCCGTGTTAGGCGGGTTATTCTCAAGAGGAGTGGACTCCGCTCCTCATTCACGAGAAAATGGCTGGTATCCGGGATGCCCAGTCCCATGCTTCGTGCAAACTAAATCAAAATAACTACAAACAAAACTCTCCTTGGGACCCGTTGAATGTTGTAGGCACCCGTTGTTTCGAGCAAGCCATGGATTGATGCTTGTGGACGAAGGGGAGTATAAACTTTACCATTCTGTTTGGGAACCGCCTATAATCTGTTTAGCATGGAAGATACCGCCGTCTTTTAGTTGTTATGTTGACAATGAAAGTATGCCGCTCAAAATATAATTTATCTCTATTTCAAAATCGAGCTCTGGCACCTCTACAAATCCCTGCTTCCCTCTGCGAAAGGCCTATCTATTTACTTTTATGTTGAGTCATCACCCTTCTTATTAAAAAGCACCCGCTGGAGAGCACACTGTCGTTTGCATTCATTATGATTGGTTTATATTGGGTATGACTTGATTGGATCTCTTTTACCATGAATTACAATGTTTAGCCTGTCCTTGATCTTTAAAGGTGCTCTGCATTTATGTTTTGCGGTCTCAGAAAGGGCTAGCGAGATACCATTTTGTTATATCATGTTATGATTATTTTGAGAAAGTGTTGTCATCCGAGTTTTATTATTATGGCTCGCTAGCTGATTATGCTATTGATATGAGTAATTGTGAGACCTACGTGTTATTGTGAGTATGGTTAGTTCATAATAATTGCTGAAACTTGAATGCGGGCTTTTCATGTTTACAACAACAAGAGCAAACAGAGTTTCTAAAAGTTTTTCTTTTTCTCTTTCGGTTTGTCAACTGAATTGCTTGAGGACAAGCAAGGGTTAAAGCTTGGGGGAGTTGATACGTCTCCGTCGTATCTACTTTTCCAAACACTTTGCCCTTGTTTTGGACTCTAACTTGTATGATTTGAATGGAACTAACCTGATCGACGCTGTTTTCAGAGATTGCCATGGTGTTGTTTTATGTGCAGAAAACAAAAGTTCTTGGAATGACCTGAAACTCCATGGAATATCTTAGAATAAATAATAAAAAATCCTCGCCAAAGATGAAGACCAGGGGGCCCACACCCTGTCCACGAGGGCGGGGGGCGCGCCCCTCCCCCTGGGTGCGTCCCTCTACCTCGTGGGCCCCCTGGTGGCCCTTTGACGCCAACTCCAACTCCATATATTGGCTTTCGGGGAGAAAAAGTTCAGAGAAAAAGTTTCATCGCATTGTACGATACGGAGCCGCCGCCAAGCCCTAATCTCTCTCGGGAGGGCTGATCTGGAGTCCGTTCGGGGCTCCGGAGAGGGGGATTCGTCGTCGTCATCATCATCAACCATCCTCCATCACCAATTTTATGACGCTCACCGCCGTGCGTGAGTAATTGCATCGTAGGCTTGCTGGACGGTGATGGGTTGGATGAGATTTATCATGTAATCGAGTTAGTTTTGTTAGGGTTTGATCCCTAGTATCCATTATGTTCTGAGATTGATGTTGCTATGACTTTGCTATGCTTAATGCTTGTCACTAGGGCCCGAGTGCCATGATTTCAGATCTGAACCTATTATGTTTTCATGAATAGATGTGTGTTCTAGATCCTATCTTGCAAGTCTATAGTCACCTACTATGTGTTATGATCAGGCAACCCCGAAGTGACAATAATCGGGATCACTCCCGGTGATGATCGTAGTTTGAGGAGTTCATATATTCACTATGTGCTAATGCTTTGTTCCGGTTCTCTATTAAAAGGAGGCCTTAATATCCCTTAGTTTCCAATAGGACCCCGCTGCCACGGGAGGGTAGGACAAAAGATGTCATGCAAGTTCTTTTCCATAAGCACATATGACTATATACGGAATACATGCCTACATTACATTGATGAACTGGAGCTAGTTCTGTGTCACCCTATGTTATGACTGTTACATGATGAACCACATCCGACATAATTATCCATCGCTAATCCGGTGCCTACGAGTTTTCCATATACTGGTTCTCGCTTTACTTTTCCGTTGCTATTTTTACAATCACTACAAAAATACCAAAAACATTACTTTTGTTGTCTTTACTTTGTTACCGTTGCCACCACTATCATATTACTTTGCTACTAAACACTTTGCTGCAGATACTAAGTTTCCAAGTGTGGTTGAATTGACAGCTCAGCTGCTAATACTTGAGAATATTCTTTGGCTCCCCTTGTGTCGAATCAACAAATTTGGGTTGAACACTCTACCCTCGAAAATTGTTGCGATCCCCTATACTTGTGGGTTATCAGGCGCTTATTTGGTGGAGGGGTCGGTGATTTGGGTGGAAGGTGTCATGCTCGCACCGGTGGTCGGGGCATGTGGGATGTGGAAGGAGGAGGAGGATGGGGGTTGGGTGTGGATTACCTGCCTGGATAGGCGAGGCCGAGCAGCGTGAAGGAGGATCGCCAGCGAGGAGGCAGCGCTGCAAGCAAGGAGTGAAGATTTCAACTTGGAAAGGAAGGCAGAAATAGGGTAAATGTGGCTTTTGGTAAGGGGGGCAGGGAGGTAGATGATGGAGTCATATACCTAGGGTAGGGTCATAGACCTGATCTAAATACCCTACACAAGGACATCCTTAGAAGAGATCACCTTCCAGTCGACCTACGAGGAACCCACTCGACTGACTTGAAGGACTCGACCATGAAGACTCACTCGACCACCAGAAGGTCAAGAGGCACTCAGATCGCAACGGTCTGTAATTAAGTAGACTTTATGGTAGTTAAGACACTTTATGTGGGCGTTACAAGAACGCCTGCACTTAATGTACTTTAACCCCTTCATTACGTAATGGCGGGGTCATGGCGCACTCTATATAAGCCACCCCCCTCCACAGGCAGAAGGGTTCGCACCCCTGTACTTCATATACATATAATCCACTTGAAAGCACATTTGCTCCCTGGGTGGTTTTGGTAATTAATGACAACATACTTTGTGGTTGGACTAATGCTTTTATCAAGTATGTTTCAGGAAGGTCAATCACATTGGCATGGCAAAAGGACTGAAGAGGTAAACCCCTAAAATGCTAAGGCAAGCATTGGCAAAAGCTCAAGACTCCATTTTTGGTTTAGTGATCCAAGATCACATTGAGTCTATAGGAAAGCCAATACTATTAAAAGGGGATGAGGTTATGATAATGATCTGGTTGCTCAAAGTGCTTAGTGATCTATCTCCTAAAACTATCAGCAACTCTCACTACAAATATACACTCATAAGTAATCTCGGTCCCACCGATTTCCTAAACTCAGTCACACCGAGATGAACCACCTCAGCCATATAGCCAAACCCTAGAAACTCGGATTTTCCGATTCTGAACTCGGTCTCACCGAAACTGGTGTTGCCAAGCTTCAGAACCTTCATCATCAAATCGGTGTCACCGAGATGATGAAGTCGGTCCCACCGAGATTGGCAAACCCTAGTCTTTGGAAGAATCGGACTCACCGAGATTGTATTTTCGGTCCCACGAAAATCCCAACGCTCACATGTTTTGAACTTTCGGTCTCACCGAGTTGTCAACTTCGGTCCGACCGAGATTGGTCAAATGTGTGTAACGGTTGGATTTTGTGTGGAGGCTATAAATACCCTCCACCTCCTCTTCATTCGTGGAGAGAGCCATCGAAAGAACTACCACTCCTACCTTACATTTTCGAGAAGAAAACTACCTACCCTTGTGTTGAGATCAAGTTGCTCCACTCCCACCATATGAAGCTTGATCTCTAGCCTTCCCAAGTTGCTTTCCACTCAATCCTTTCTTCCACCACAGCCAAATCGGTGAGGAGAGTTGAGTGTTGGGGAGATTATCATTTGAAGCACAAGAGCAAGGAGTTCATCATCACCAACACCATCTATTACCTTTTGGAGGGTGGTGCCTCCTAGATTGGTTAGGTGTCGCTTGGGAGCCTCCGTCAAGATGTGGAGTTGAACCAAGAAGTTTGTAAGGGCAAGGAGATCGCCTACTTCGTGAAGATCTACCCCAGTAAGGCTAGTCCTCCGTGGGCGTATGCCATGATGGCATAGACAAGGTTGCTTCTTCGTGGACCCTTCATGGGTGGAGCCCTCCGTGGACTCTCGCAGCTGCGTTACCCTCCGTGGGTTGAAGTCTCCATCAACGTGGATTGACGATAGCACCACCTATCGGAACCACGAGAAAAATCTCCGTGTTCCAAATTGCGCTTGATCTTCTCCACTTCTCTTTACTACTTGTGCAATTTACTTTCCGCTGCCCATACTCTAGAATTGCATGTGTAGTATGCTACTTGACTTGTGTGATATGCAAAATCTGCCAAAAACTTGTCTTTGTCAAAAGGCATAATTTTTATCTTGTCGAGTAGTCTAATCACCCCCCTCTAGACACTCTCACCTTCTTCGATCCTACAATTGGTATCAGAGCATTGGTCTCCATTGCTTTGGTTTACACACCATTGGAGGAAGATGGACGGTTCACGTTTGGGAGTGTTAGTCATAGAGTGCCTATTCTTGATGGAGTGTCCTATAACTCGTGGAGGATTGAAATGCTTATTATCTTTAAGATGTATAACTTGCGCAAATATGTTGAAACCCCATATGTGCCTCCAATTGACCCCTTGCACCCTACCATGGATGAAGAGCTTGATTTGCTTCGTAACCTTAGAACTATAAATCTTATCATTAGAGGTTTGCCCGATAACTTGCTTAAGCTTGTCACAAACTTTGAGTGCGCCTATGCCATGTGGAAGTTCTTGGAAGAACTTTATCCGGACTACTCTTTGAGAGGTCTTGATGAAATTCTATACAAGACTATTGAATTTGATATGATGCGCCCCAATGATCCCAACTTTGATAAATGCTTCTTTGAGCTTCGTGATCTTATGAAAATGAAGGGTGATCCTTGTCTTATCAATGATCTAATTAGAAATGCTCTTGTATTGCATTCCGATGATTATTGTCACATTGACAAAACTAATGCAAGTCATTGTCAAATTGACCTAGGTGTTGATGATGAACTATCTATGGGTCAATACGATGATGAGTATGAGCATGATGATGATTACTCCGATTCGGACACCGAGCTAGACAAGATCATGAAGAGTCTCAATCTTATGGCAAATCTGAGAGACTACATATCCGGAGGAAAAGAGTGGATTCTTGATAGTGGATGCACCGATCACATGACCGGAGATGAAGACATGTTTCGAGAGCTTGCAAAGAACGATGGTCCACGCAAGTATGTGACTTTTGGAGACAACTCCAAGGGTAAGGTACTTGGCCTTGGTAAAGTGGCCATATCTCATGATAGCTCTATTCAAAATGTCATGCTTGTTGAATCACTTGGATACAATTTACTTTCCGTGTCTAGATTAGCTGACTTTGGTTTCAATGTGCTATTCACCGAAGTAGATTGCCAAGTTTTTCGTCGTGACAATCATAACATGGTTTTTACCGGTATCCGTAGAGGTGATCTATATATTGTTGATTTCACTAAGAAAGCTCAACCTAGAACTTGCTTCATTGCTAAATCTGCTAAAGGTTGGTTATGGCATAGAAGGCTTGGACATGTTGGTATGCGTAATCTTGACAAGTTAATCAAAGGTGATCATATTCTTGGTGTTAAAGATGTTTTCTTTGACAAAGATAGACTTTGTAGTGCCTGTCAAGCAGGAAAACAAGTAGGTGGAAGTCATCCCGTGAAGAACATCATGACCACAAGGAGACCGCTTGAGCTTCTCCATATGGATCTCTTCGGTCCCAATGCTTACAAAAGCCTTGGTGGTAACTCCTTTGGTCTAGTTATAGTTGATGATTATTCCAGATTTACGTGGGTATTTTTCCTTGATGACAAATCACAGGTTCAGAGAATCTTCAAAACCTTTGCCAGAAAGGCCCAAAATCAATTTGAGGTGAAGATCAAGAGAGTTCGGAGTGACAATGGAACGGAGTTCAAGAACGCCCATGTAGACTCTTTTCTCGATGAGGAAGGGATTCTACATGAGTTCTCGGCTACGTACACTCCTCAACAAAATGGAGTTGTTGAGAGGAAGAACCGAACGCTCATAGAGATGGCGAGAACGATGCTTGATGAATACAAGACATCAAGCACTTTTGGGGTGAAGCCGTCAAGACAGCTTGTCATGCAATCAACAGGCTTTATCTTCACAAGCTCCTCGGCAAGACTTCATACGAGCTCCTCACCGGTAACAAACCCCAAGTGGGATACTTTCGTGTCTTTGGTTCGAAATGCTATATCCTTGATAAGCATCGTAGGTCTAAATTTGCTCCTAAAACTCATGAAGGCTTTTTCCTCGGTTATGGATCAAACTCCCACACCTACCGTGTCTACAATACTTTCACCCGAAAGGTTGAAGAGACGGTAGATGTGAAGTTTGATGAATCTAATGGCTCGCAAGTAGAGCAAATGCCTATTGATGTAGGAGATAAGGACCCATCGGAAGCCATTCAAGATTTATCTATTGGAAAGATTCATCCCATGGAAGTGAAGGAGAGTACCTCATCTACATATGTGGAGCCCCCTACCTCACGGCAAGATGAACCTCAAGGCAACATGGAGGCTTCCACAAGTGGAACTCACCAAGATGAGGAAGTGCAACAAGAAGATCCACCACAACCTCCTTCTCCACCGCCTCAAGACAACACCAACAACAATGAAGAAGAAGAGGAAGATGAAGATGATGAGGAAGCTCAGCCACGACCACAACAAAAGCTATCTCGAGTTCGAGCAAGAGTCAAGAAGAATCATCCCGTGGAACAAATGATGAATGACATCGACTCCGGGAGAATTACTCGCTCTAAAACTCGCTTAGCTAACTTTTGTGAGCATTACTCATTTATCTCTAGTCTTGAACCTATGAAGGTAGAAGAAGCACTTGAAGACCCGGATTGGGTGAACGCTATGCACGAAGAGCTGCACAACTTCGAGAGGAACAATGTATGGACTTTGGTAGAGAAGCCCAAGAATGATCAAAATGTCATTGGAACCAAATGGGTGTTTCGGAACAAGCAAGATGAAGATGGACAAGTCGTCCGCAACAAGGCTCGTCTCGTAGCTCAAGGTTACACACAAGTCGAAGGTATGGACTATGGTGAGACCTATGCCCCCGTTGCTAGACTTGAGTCTATTCGCATTCTTCTTGCTTATGCCAATCACCATGATATTACTCTCTATCAAATGGATATTAAAAGTGCTTTCCTAAATGGTGAAATAGAGGCGGAAGTATTTGTGAAACAACCTCCCGGATTTGTGAATCCTAAAAAACCTAATCATGTTTACAAGTTGCACAAAGCTCTTTATGGCCTTAAACAAGCTCCTAGAGCTTGGTACAAATGCTTGACTAGCTTTCTTCTTGAAAAAGGATTTGAGATTGGAAAAATAGACTCAACGCTATTCACGAAAAGGGTTGATGGTGAACTATTTGTGTGCCAAATATATGTTGATGATATTATCTTTGGTTCAACTAACCCTCATTTTAGCGAGAAGTTTGGAAAGCTCATGTCGGAGAAGTATGAGATGTCCATGATGAGTGAACTCAAATTCTTCCTTGGGTTGCAAATCAAGCAATCTAAGGAGGGTACTTTTGTCTCACAAACAAAGTACACCAAGGATCTCTTCAAGAAGTTCAACATGCAAGAAAGCAAAGGTATGAGAACCCCATGCCTACTAGTGGACATAATGACTTGACAAAAGATGGAGAACCTGTTGATCAAAAGGTTTACCGATCCATGATTGGTTCTCTACTATATCTCTGTGCTTCTCGTCCTGACATAATGTTGAGTGTATGCATGTGTGCTCGATATCAAGCAGCCCCTAAAGAATGTCATCTTAAAGCTGTTAAAAGAATTGTGAGATATTTGATACACACACCTAACTTTGGCATTTGGTATCCTAAGAGGGCCTCTTTCGATCTTGTTGGCTATTCCGACTCGGACTATGCCGGAGGCAGGTTGATAGAAAGTCAACTTGGCACGTGTCAATTCCTTGGTCGATCCCTTGTATCTTGGTCCTCCAAGAAACAAAATTCGTATCATTATCTCTCGCTGAAGCGAGAATATATTGCTGCTGGATCATGTTGTGCTCGGTTGCTATGGATGACACAAACGCTTAAGGATTATGGGATACATGTGAGACATGTTCCTTTGCTTTGTGACAATGAGAGTGCGATTAAGATTGGACACAATCCAAAGGCAACACTCTCCATACGAAACACATTGAAGTTCGTCACCATTTTATTCGTGATCACATTGCCAAGGGTGACATCAATCTTAAGCATGTTCGATCGACAAACAACTTGCGATATCTTTACAAAACCTCTTGATGAGAAAGTGTTTTGTCGCTAAGGAGTGAGTTGAACATCATTGATGCTTCAAACTTGGAGTGAAAACTCCATTGATGCATGCAAGGCATGAGCCTACTTGACTAATCCTTGATATTTCTATTATGATGATGATCATATGTCTTGGACACATTTGCCCCTTGTATTGCATCTAACTCCTTGCGGTACTTGGATGATCTACATTCCACAAGATTACCACACACTCAAATCTTGAGTAATCTTGTCATTGACCAAGTATCTAGCCCTTTGGGATGTTGAGTTCAAGGAACAAAATTCCACATATCCTTTTTGACACCTTATACATCTAGTATTTCACTCTTGTCATCTTGGATATTCTTGAGTATTTCCTTGCTTGCCTAACCCATGTAGGAAGATGAACTACACAAGTGGAAATGGTGCACCAACGTCACATTCTATGAGCACCTACATCAAGTTCACCTACATGAGCAAAGCAACAACAAGCCCAAGGTATGTTTTTCACATCTTTAAGGAGCTTTGCTCAAAGACATGAGTACAAGCAGCTTCATAAGATGTGATCACATCAAATGCTTAATCGAAAAATGGCAACCCCATTTTGAGCTTAAACGATGAGTATGACCTATGATCAAATGTTCTCATTTGACTCCTAAGTCGATATACTCAAACATAGGTGACCTTGTCGCCGACCCCTATCTAGATGAAGTACATATGTTTTGGAGTCTTTCTATTTTCTCTTATGTTCTCTCATTGAGTTTTCATAAAAAAAAACTTCATCTAGCAATCTTTTTCATTTCTACTCTGATGTTTTTGTGAATATCCTTTTGGCTCTGATAAATTCCTTGAAAATCTTTTACAAATTCATTGCAAATCCTTTGAAACATTCCTTGCAAAGTGAGCTGAATTATTTCTGTATTTCCTTGGAATTAAATTCGGCGTCACCGACTTACATATTTCGGTCTAACCGAAAAGGATCTGCCCTAAGTCCCTGACTTTCGGACTCACCGATCCATATCAACTCGGTGTCACCAATTTTCTTTCAGGATATCATCTTCTGCAGCTCTACTCAATGATTCTCTATGCATGTTTCTTTTTGCCCAGTTGTGATTCTTCAGGATCCCACTTCCTTCCTTCCATCTTTCCGGACCTTCCTAGTCTGCTGTCCTTTTCGGCACTTGATGTCAAAGGGGGAGAAGATTTAGGGGGAGATGGGAAGATAAGGGGAGAAGAGAAGATTTAGGAGGAGAAGAAGAGCAATCTTATCTTAAGGGGGAGAGAATCACATCAAAGCTTTGTCGTGTTCCACATTGGTTATTACTTTTGGCATCATTCTTTTGATTTTGCTCCTTCCATCTCCTTCACAACTGATATCTTATGGAAAGCAAAATCTCTCAGAATTCATTGAAAATCTTTTAGCTTCGGAGACATGTTTGCTGATTCAAGCTAGTGCTCAATATGAGACACTCTTTATACATGTTATCCCTGGCTTGGTACTCTTGAGGTTCTTGCAGTTGGTTGAAGAAATACCCTTGTGTTATCTAACCTTGTTTTCCCAAGTCTATTTCTTCAGGTACAATAACAAGGAACCTCAAGGTAAGTATATGCATCTTGCAGAATGTGCATGATGGTGACTTGCTTGTGAATATCTGTTTGCAAGAAATCACCATGCACATATGCATGATCACTCACTTCTTTTCATCTGCTCTGATGCATATAGCCAAGCTGCATGTAGCACATCTTGCCTTTCTCTCTTGTGTGCTTGTGGTAGTCCAAAACCATAATCTATGAAAATCTTGCACACTTGTAGGGGAGCCTGTACTACATGTTTGTCAAAGCTTTAGTGACAATTCTGTCTTTCTTTCAAGAAGCTTTGATGTCTTGTTTTTGTGTTGCCATCAATTACCAAAAGGGGAGATTGAAAGCACATTTGCTCCACGGGTGGTTTTGGTAATTAATGACAACATACTTTGTGGTTGGACTAATGCTTTTATCAAGTATGTTTCAGGAAGGTCAATCACATTGGCATGGCAAAAGGACTGAAGAGGTGAACCCCTAAAATGCTAAGGCAAGCATTGGCAAAAGCTCAAGACTCCATTTTTGGTTTAGTGATCCAAGATCACATTGAGTCTATAGGAAAGCCAATACTATTAAAAGGGGATGAGGTTATGATAATGATCTGCTTGCTCAAAGTGCTTAGTGATCTATCTCCTAAAACTATCAGCAACTCTCACTACAAATATACACTCATAAGTAATCTCGGTCCCACCGATTTCCTAAACTCAGTCACACCGAGATGAACCACCTCACCATATAGCCAAACCCTAGAAACTCGGATTTTCCGATTCGAACTCGGTCTCACCGAAACTGGTGTTGCTAAGCTTCAGAATCTTCGTCATCAAATCGGTGTCACCGAGATGATGAAGTCGGTCCCATCGAGATTGGCAAACCCTAGTCTTTGGAAGAATCGGACTCACCGAGATTGTATTTTCGGTCCCACCGAAAATCCCAACGTTCACATGTTTTGAACTTTCGGTCTCACCGAGTTGTCAACTTCGGTCTGACCGAGATTGGTCAAATGTGTGTAACGGTTGGATTTTGTGTGGAGGCTATAAATACCCCTCCACCTCCTCTTCATTCGTGGAGAGAGCCATCAGAAAGAACTACCACTCCTACCTTACATTTCTGAGAAGAAAACTACCTACCCTTGTGTTGAGATCAAGTTGCTCCACTCCCACCATATGAAGCTTGATCTCTAGCCTTCCCAAGTTGCTTTCCACTCAATCCTTTCTTCCACCACAGCCAAATCAGTGAGTAGAGTTGAGTGTTGGGGAGATTATCATTTGAAGCACAAGAGCAAGGAGTTCATCATCACCAACACCATCTATTACCTTTTGGAGGGTGGTGCCTCCTAGATTGGTTAGGTGTCGCTTGGGAGCCTCCGTCAAGATGTGGAGTTGAACCAAGAAGTTTGTAAGGGCAAGGAGATCGCCTACTGTGAAAATCTACCCGAGTAAGGCTAGTCCTCCGTGGGCGTATGCCATGATGGCATAGACAAGGTTGCTTCTTCGTGGACCCTTCATGGGTGGAGCCCTCCGTGGACTCTCGCCGTTACCCTCCGTGGGTTGAAGTCTCCATCAACGTGGATTGACGATAGCACCACCTATCGGAACCACGAGAAAAATCTCCGTGTCTCCAAATTGCGTTTGATCTTCTCCACTTCTCTTTACTACTTGTGCAATTTACTTTCCGCTGCCCATACTCTAGAATTGCATGTGTAGTATGCTACTTGACTTGTGTGATATGCAAAATCTGCCAAAAACTTGTCTTTGTCAAAAGGCATAATTTTTATCTTGTCGAGTAGTCTAATCACCCCCCCCCCCCTCTAGACACTCTCACCTTCTTCGATCCTACACCACTCGACCGCCTCCGGGCTCCGAGACGTAGGGCTTTTACTTCCTCCGAGAAGGGCCTGAAATCGTACATCTCTTGTGTTTACAACCTCTCCATAGCTAGGACCTTGCCTCTCCATACCTACCCCCCACTCTACTGTCAGACTTAGAACCACGACAGTTGGCGCCCACCGTGGGGCAGGTGTTTTAGCGATTTTTTGGAGAAGTTGCGATTCTTCCGAGTACTTTCATCATGGTTGCTGGCAGAGGCTTGATGCAGATCAGAGAGTCGGGTGGCTCGGGCAGAGAGTCGAGTGGCTCAGCGGAGAGTACGGGACCACGAAGAGTACCAGCGGAGTCCATCCAGCCCTCTCAGTCGGAAGCTGGCAGAGGCTTGATGCAGATCAGAGACTTGCTCCGGGCAGCAGGAGACCAGAATTCAGCCGTGTCACAGTCGCGCAACAGAATTCACAGTCGATCCGTCGCTGCGAATACGGTTCAGTCGGCTCATAGTCCCAGATCGCCTCCGCGGCGTGAAGGACGCGAGAATCGGCGAGATCAGTACGGAGACCGACACGACCGTGATGATAGGCGTCGAGTGCCCACTTCCCCTCCGAGGGGTGGGTCTTACGCTCCTCGGCAGCAAGATGACAGGCGTCAACTCAGTGTGGGGCGAAGAGCTCCAGTCGACCCCCGGGAACCAGGCTTTGACGCGCGATCCATTATCGTGCAAGGCTTGGTCGACCGGAACAGAGCCCATCGGGGTGGGCCCGACAGAGACGCGCCCACAAGCAGTCGAGCGCATGTTTCTGGTCCAGAATGTTTCAGCGAGGCTATCGAGCCGCGATGATTCCCCCAATTTCAGGTTGGTGGCTGGAGTAAGCAAGTTCACGGTGAGTCCAAGCACGAAACTTGGCTTGAGGATTACCGAGTGGCGGTTCAGATTGGTGGTGGGAATGATGAGGTGGCCATGAAGCATTTGCCCTCATGTTGGAAGGTTACGCCAGGGCGTGGTTGAATCGATTACCTCCTAGCAGCATTTACACTTGGGAAGATTTGTCCCAGTGTTCATCGTAACATTTGAAGGAACTTGCAAGCGACCAGCTGGATTGACAGAGCTGCAAGTTTGTGTGCGTAAGACTAATGAGACTCTCGAGAGTATATTCAGAGATGGATAACTTTGCATCATACCATGGAGAACGTGTCGACCATCAGGCGATCAAGCCTTCAAGGATGGTGTCAAGAATGAGAATTGAGTTTGAAGTTTGGTCGAACCGGAGACATGACCCTGAATCGGATGATGGAGATTGCTACCAAGTACGCCAACGGTGAAGAAGAAGACCGACTCTGAAGCGGCAAGTACAAGCCGAGTCAGTCGGAGAAGGGAAACACCAGTCAGAAACAGAAGCGGAAGGCTGAACCAGCAGCTCCTGGAGAGGCTTTGGCCGTGACTCAGGGAAAGTTCAAAGGGAAACCAAAAGGACCCTGGAACCCTAAGAAGGTGAAGGATAAAGAAGGAAACGACGTGATGGATATGTCGTGTCACATCCACACGAAGAAAGATGAAGAGGGCAATATTATTTACCCAAAACATACCACTCGCCAATGTCGACTCCTGATCCAGCAGTTTCAAGGAAAACAGTCTAAGGACAAGGAAAAGGAGTCGGACAAGGCCGAAGACAAGGAGGACAGTGAGGGAGGATATCCGCATGTCAACTCCACTCTGATGATCTTCGCAGATGTGGAAAGCAAGAGCCGACTGAAAGTCATTAATCGTGAGGTGAACATGGTTGCCCCAGCGAAACCAAGTTATCTGAGATGGTCTCAAACACCCATCACATTCGACTAGTCTGATCACTCGACTCATATTGCCACCCCCGGGAGGCAAGCTTTGGTGGTCGACCCAGTTGTCGAAGGCACTCGACTAACGAAAGTGCTGATGGACGGTGGTAGTGGACTGAACTTGTTGTATGCAGACACAATGAAAGGAATGGGCATTCCGATGTCCCGACTGAGCACCAGTAACATGAGCTTTCATGGAGTTATACCCGGAAAGAAAGCTGAGTCACTCGGCCAAATAGCTCTGGACGTGGTGTTTGGCGATTAAAAACATTTTCGCAAGGAAAAGTTGATGTTTGAGGTCGTGGATTTTCAGAGCGCGTACCCTGCCATCTTGGGGAGACCAGCTTACGCACGATTCATGGCCCGACCATGCTACGTGTACCTCAAACTGAAGATGCCCGGCCCCAAAGGAGTGATCACTGTCACTGGCGATCGGAAAAAGGCAGAAGAGTGTTTTCAGAAGGGCTCAAAGATTGCCGATTCCCAAGTGACAGCGGTCGAGTTCGAAGAATATAAGCAAAACGCATATCCGAGTGATTTGCTATGAGCCAAGAAACCCGCCACAGAATCTGCATTTCAGTCGTCTGGTGAGACGAAGCCTGTACACATTCACCCGACCGACCCCAATGCAGCCCCGACCCACATCTCCACAACACTCGACCCGAAATAGGAAGAAGCGCCATCCGGTTCCTCCGTGAGAATCGGGACATTTTGCATGGAAGCCACCGACATGCGGGTGTTCTGTGGGGACTGGCTGAGCATCGTCTTAGAGTCGATTCCTCAGCAAAACCAGTTAAAGAGCATCTTCGACGGTCCGCCGTCCAGAAGAGAAAGGCTATCGGTGAGGAAGTGGCTCGACTATTGGCGGCAGGATTTATCCGAGAGATATACCACTCCGAGTGGCTTGCTAATGTAGTCATGGTCCCTAAGAAGGACAAATCACTCCGAATGTGCATTGATTTCAAGCACATCAATCGGGCCTGCCCGAAAGATCATTTTCCTCTCCCTCGCATAGATCAAATTGTTGACTCGACCGCGGGATGCGAGAGATTGTCTTTTCTAGACGCTTATTCCGGGTACCACCAGATCCGTCTGTACGGACCCGATGAGATAAAAACAACTTTCATCACTCCATTCGGGTGCTTCTGCTATATCACCATGCCATTCGGCCTCAAAAATGCCGAAGCCACATTTATGCGAATGATTCAGAAGTGTTTGCTCACTCAAATCAGTCGGAATGTGGAAGCATATATGGATGATATCGTGATCAAGTCACAAAAAGGTTCCGACCTGCTCACTGACCTCGCCGAAACATTTTCCAACCTCAGAAGGTATGATATCAAGCTCAATCCATCGAAGTGCACATTCGGAGTTCCTGGTGGCAAGTTACTCGGTTTTCTCGTTTCCGTGCGAGGGATCGACGCTAATCCAGAGAAGATCGGCACTATTCTCCGAATGAAACGCCTACGCGAAAGTGCACGATGTCCGAAGCTTCTTGGATGCTTGGCCGCATTAAGTCGATTCATCTCACGACTCGGTGAAAAGGCATTGCCTCTTTACCGATCGATGAAGAAGGCAAACAAGTTCGAGTGGACTCGAAGCTGATGCAGCGCTTGCCGAGCTAAAAGCTCGCTCTCCACCCAGCCGGTGCTTGCTGCTCCAATCAGCAAAGAGCCTCTGTTGCTTTATATCGCAGCCACAGGACAAGTCGTCAAGACAAGATTTACGGTCGGCGGAAGAAGAAGGAAAAGCCTTCAAAGTTCAGCGCCCAAAGGTATTATTTGTTCGAAGTTTTGACTCCATCCAAGCAGAGATACCCTCATTATCGAAGCTTGTGTATGGAGTATACATGACCACGAAGAAGGTTGCTCATTATTTCTCGATCATTCCATCACGATCGTCGACGCCCACTTTCAGAGATTCTACACAACAGAGATGCAACTGGTCGAGTGGCGAAATGGGCGATTGAACTTCTTCCCCTTGATATCAAGTTTGAGGCAAAGAAAGCCATTAAGTCCTGTGCAATAGCAGATTTCCTCGCCGAGTGGATTGAACAGCAAAGAATCGATCGAAGTTCACTCGGAGCATTGGACCATGTTCTTTGATGGCTCTAAAATGCTGAATGGTTCCGGTGCTGGGGTGGTCTTGGTTTCCCCCAGAGGAGATAAGCTCAGATATGTGCTCTAGATTCACTTTGACTCCTCCAACAATGAGGCAGAGTACGAGGCCCTTCTGTATGGGTTGCGCATGGCCATTTCACTCGGCGTCCGTCGCCTTATGGTTTATGGCGACTCAGATTTAGTGGTCAACCAAGTGATGAAGGAGTGGGACGTGAGAAGCCCAGCCATGACTGGATACTGCAATGCAGTGAGGAAGCTGGAAAAGAAGTTTGAGGGGTTAGAGCTCCATCACATACCCCGACTGAAAAATCAAGCAGTTAATGATCTAGCAAAAATAGGTTCCAAGAGAGAAGCAATTCCGAATGGTGTGTTCTTGGAGCATATACACACTCCGTCAGTTAAAGAGGACCCTTTCACCGAAGAAGCTCCACAGCCCAAGAGTACCATGGATTCGACTGAGGTTGAGGTTCCAGCCATGGTCGACTTGGTCATGGAGGTCTTAGTGGTCATTCCCGACTGGACAGTTCCATATATCGCGTATATCCTGAGAAAAGAACTCCCGGAGGATGAGGAAGAGGCTCGACAGATCGTCCGTCGATCCAAGGCCTTTACCGTAATCAAAGGACAGTTGTATAGAGAGAGCGCGACTGGAGTTGGTCAAAAGTGCATAACGCCAGAAGAAGGTCGAATCATCCTTGATGATATCCACTCGGGGACCTGTGGTCATCATGCGTCCTCTCGGACCATCGTGGCCAAAGCATACCGAGACGGATTTTACTGGCCGAAGGCAAATGAGATGGCAAAGGAAATAGTGGACAAGTGCGAAGGATGTCAGTTCTACTCAAATATGTCCCACAAGCCTGCGTCAGCTATGAAGACCATTCCACTCGTCTGGCCCTTCGCAGTATGGGGGTTGGATATGGTCGGCCCCTTGAGGACGGGTCGAAGCGGTTTCACGCATGTACTGGTGGCGGTCGACAAGTTCACTAAGTGGATTGAGGCTAAACCCATCAAGAACCTTGACGCTGGTACTGCTGTTAGCTTCATCAGGGAATTGATATTCAGATATGGAGTCCCGCACAGCATCATTACAGATAATGGGTCGAACTTTGACTAGGAGGAATTCAGGGATTTTTGCAACTCTCAAGGCACACGAGTCGACTACGCTTCAGTCGCCCATCCGTAGTCGAATGGACAAGCAGAATGAGCCAATGGCCTGATCCTCAAAGGGTTGAAACCCCGACTGATGCGTGATCTCAAACATGCGGCTGGAGCATGGGTCGACGAACTTCCCTCGGTGCTTTGGGGACTGCGGACCACACCGAATCGGTCGACCGGAAGAACTCCATTCTTCTTGGTCTACGGAGCTGAAGCAGTCTTGTCGAGCGATCTTCTCCACAATGCTCCCCGAGTCAAACTCTACAACGAAGCAAAAGCTGGACAAGCGCGACAGGACGCAGTCGACCTTTTAGAGGAAGAAAGGGAGATGGCTCTGATCCGATCGACCATCTACCAACAAGACTTGCGTCACTTCCACGCCAGAAATGTGAGGGGTCGAGCCTTCTAGGAAGGGGATTTAGTTCTCCGAGTGGATCAGCAGAAACAACACAAGCTTGCTCCTTCTTGGGAAGGACCCTTCATCGTCACCAAGGTTCTCCACAACGGGGCGTACCGTCTCTATAATGTCGAACACAATATCGACGAGCCCTGAGCTTGGAACGCGGAACTACTCCGCCCCTTTTACACTTAAGTTTATCACTCGGATGAGTTGTAATAAAAGTACTTCTGTAGTCCATGTTTTGCAAGATAATAGTGTCATATTTTCCCCAATGATTTTTGTCACTTTTATTTGTTCAAGAAAATTTCCTCCTCTATTCTCCTAATGAAACGCCTGCGCGAAAGTGCACGATGTCCGAGCTTATCGATGCTTGGCCGCATTAAGTCGATTCATCTCACGACTCGGTGAAAAGGCATTGCCTCTTTACCGATCGATGAAGAAGGCAAACAAGTTCGAGTGGACTCCGGTCGATGCAGCGCTTGCGAGCTAAAAGCTCGCTTCCACCCAGCCGGTGCTTGCTGCTCCAATCAGCAAAGAGCCTCTGTTTATATCGCAGCCACAGGACAAGTCGTCAAGACAAGATTTACGGTCGAGCGGAAGAAGAAGGAAAAGCCTTCAAAGTTCACCAAAGGTATTATTTGTTCCAAGTTTTGACTCCATCCAAGCAGAGATACCCTCATTATCGAAGCTTGTGTATGGAGTATACATGACCACGAAGAAGGTTGCTCATTATTTCTCCGATCATTCCATCACAGCCACGACGCCCACTTTCGAGATTCTACACAACAGAGATGCAACTGGTCGAGTGGCTAAAGTCATATTTTCCCAATGATTTTTGTCACTTTTATTTGTTCAAGAAAATTTCCTCCTCGTTGGGTGACTTAGCCGCGAATCCGCTTTCGCCTAAGTTTGTAAAAATCCTTACCGAGTGATGAGCCAGCCTCTCACTCGGGGGCTTAGCTGAATCTGTTTAGCCTAAGTTTCAATAAAATCCTACCGGTGGTAAGCCGGACTTCCACTCGGGGGCTTAGTTGCAGTCCAAGTACTCGCCTAAGTTATAAAAATCCTACCGAGTGGTAAGCCTGACTTCCACTCGGGGGCTTAGCTGCAGTCCAAGTACTCGCCTAAGTTATAAAAATCCTACCGAGTGGTAAGCCTGACTTCCACTCGGGAGCTTAGCTGCAGTCCAAGAACTCGCATAAGTTATAAAAATCCTACCGGGTGGTAAGCCATACTTCCACTCGGGGGCTTAGCTGCAGTCCAAGTACTCGCCTAAGTTATAAAAATCCTGCCGAGTGGAGAGCCAGACTCCCACTCGGGGGCTTAGCTGCAGTTTAAACACTCACCTAAGTACAATGTGCGGTCGTAAGAAGGACGAGGTGCAGGTCGACTGCGACCCTCTCCTCCGAGCTATGCCACAAATACAACGTGCGCTCGCAAGGAGGACGAGGTGCAGGTCGACTGCGACCCTCTCCTCTGAGCTACGCCACAAATACAACGTGCGCTCGCCAGGAGGACGAGGTGCAGGTCGACTGCGACCCTCTCCTCTGAGCTACGCCACAAATACAACATGCGGTCGTAAGGAGGACGAGGTGCAGGTCGACTGCGACCCTCTCCTCTGAGCTATGCCACAAATACAACGTGTGGTCGTAAGGAGGACGAGGTGCAGGTCGACTGTGTCCCTCTCCTCTGAGCTTCGCCACAAGTACAACGTGAAAATCCTACCGAG
Source organism: Aegilops speltoides (assembly GCA_021437245.1). Taxonomy (NCBI): domain Eukaryota; kingdom Viridiplantae; phylum Streptophyta; class Magnoliopsida; order Poales; family Poaceae; genus Aegilops; species Aegilops speltoides. The sequence continues at coordinate 402,883,709 of CM038147.1, forward strand.
TGAAGAGCAAACCTCTCACTCGGGGGCTTAGCTGCAGCCCCGCGCTCGCCTAAGATATAAAAATCCTACCAAGTGAAGAGCAAACCTCTCACTGGGGCTTAGCTGCAGCCAGTGCTCGCCTAAGGTATAAAAATCCTACCGAGTGAAGAGCAAACCTCTCACTGGGGCTTAGCTGCAGCCAGTGCTCGCCTAAGATATAAAAATCCTACCGAGTGAAGAGCAAACCTCTCACTGGGGCTTAGCTGCAGCCCAGTGCTGCGCCTAAGGTATAAAAATCCCACCGAGTGAAGAAAACCTCTCACTCGGGGCTTAGCTGCAGCCCAGCGCTCGCCTAAGTTATAAAAATCCTGCCGAGTGAAGAGCAAACCTCTCACTCGGGGGCTTAGCTGCAGCCAGTGCTCGCCTAAGTGAATTAAGGAATAAGTCGACTGCAGTGAGTGTCTTGCTTTAAACCTGCAAAAGACATTTCGAGCCAAAAGCAATCATATTCAAACATCAAATCCAAGTTCAGATCGATACCTAAAGGAACCGAAAGTGCTCAGGCGCTAAGCCTGTTAAGGTTTATCGGTTACAAAATCACTCGGCATACCGAGGCAAATTTAAAGTGTCGAGCTTAAAGAAGTTTTTTACCCCTCCTGTGGAGGGTTGGAAGGTGCAACGAACTCATCAAGATCAATTCCGTCTGCGATCCGAGTGGCAGCAGCGATGAAGGTTTCCATGAAGGACCTGAAGTCGTGTTTCTTGGTGTTGGCCACCCGAAGAGCCGCCGGCTTGTCTTCTCGCGCATCCTTGCAGTGGACTCGGGCCAGACACAGAGCAACATCGGCTCCGCACCTAGCGGAGGATTTTTCCACTCCTACACTCGGCCAGGAACTGTGTTTAGTCGAGCCATCAGCGACTCGAGGTCATTCTGGAGTGTCTCCCTAGGCCAGAGCGTGGTGTCGATGCGAGAAGTGGCAACCTTCAGCATTGCAAGATAGTCAACGACAGCAGCAACGCGAGACTCGAGTCAGAACACATTCATGGCAACTTCATCGTTCACCGGAGAGTTGACGGGGTCAAGGTTTGGTTCCAGCCGATTAGTTTCCTCTTCAAAGTTTTGGCAAAATTCTGCAAGGACAATCACCGAGTCAAGGCAATGGTCGAATGGAAAGATCACTGTTGAAAATGATTGTCGGCGTAAAGGATTACCTTCGAGCATAAGGAACAACTTCTTGGCAAGTCCACTCGGAAGGCCTCCAGATCATTTTTCTTCCCTACCAATCGACCGATCTTGTCGGTCGGAGCAGCTTTGTCGGCCAATGTCCGACTTCCTTGTTGGCAATCCCAAGAGCAGCTTTCAGATTAGTATTTTCTTCTTCGAGCTTGGTGACCGGTTAACTCTCGTCGGCAAGCTTGATCTTCTCAGCTAGCTCAAGGTCTTTTTTCTTCTGGGCCTCCATCACCTTACCTGCAAGTTACAGTAAGATCAGATTTTGAAACAAATGAAGGAAAAAAGCAGTCGTTGAGGTCTCACCAAACATACCTTTGGTCTCCTCCTTTGCCTTTGTCAGATTCTCCTGAACCAGCTTAAGATCCAGCTCGAGCTGAATGTGCTTGTTTTCCAGCTCGGTGTAACGAGCCGCAAGGTCACAGGATTTTTGCGAAGAACGAATCGACAAAATGTCAAGGATAATTCACTTCCGAGTGGATAAGAGAAAATCATGCGTTTCTAAGACTACAGCCGAATACAAACATTCGACCGTAGTCTCGGGGACTACACCCAGTGGGTGCACTCAGCGTGCCCCCACTAGTTCTATTAAAGACAGAGTCGACCAGTTGACCCCAAAAAAACAAGACGTATTCTTTAGACTGTAATCGACTGCAAGCAATCAACCACAGTCTCGGGGACTACACCCAGTGGGTGCACTCAGCGTGCCCCCACCGGTTTGAGAAATCCATTCGCCTCAGTCGAACGACGGAAAGACTTTACTTATAAAGCCTAAGGCCGACTGCCAGCAGTCGACCTTAGCCTTGGGGACTACACCCAGCGGGTGCACTCAGCGTGCCCCCGCTAGCACGGAGTTTCAATCAACACACCCAGCGGGTGACTGCTATGGATTCCGGACAGAAAAGTTTTTTGATAGCATATCCTAACAGAACAAGCGATGGTCGACTAACCTGAACATTGCTTTGAAGGGCGGAGCTGGCATTGTAAGCTGCTTGACTTGCTTCCCGGATGGCCTTCACCTGCTCCATCATGACCCCTGCTTGGCGTATCGCTTCCTTCGCAGCACTGGCTTGGTCCTCTGGGACGTGGTGCGTCGTGAAGAGAGAAGGTTGTGCGGCACTCGACGAAGCAGGATGAGCACTCGTCAACGGCACCGCGAAAGACACGGTGTGTCGAGTGGTGTTCTCCTCCTCCGCGACCAGAGTCTCGGGCGCCGTCACATCCTGTGCCACCTCTTTGGCAGACGCTTTCCTGCTCCTCCTGTGCTTCAGTGGTTCCTCATCGTCATCATCATCAGGAAGAGTGATAACGACATTGGATGAGACTACAGAAAAGAATCAGAATTAGGGATGAAGAGTCAATCGACTAAAAACGGAATTAAGAGTATAGTACCAGGGTTTGAGGTTGCTGCATCCTCCATCTCATGGTCGTCAGCCCTGGCTGAGGTCTCGGAAGTAGCAGCACTGCAATTCCAAAGAATCAGTTGGCTAACTCAAGTGTCAATCAGAGATAAAGCTCGCACAAAACAAGAAGACTTAAGCAGCATGTTTACCCTGATATGGTGGGGATGGACACCTTCATCTTCGGCAGGAGCTTGGTCGGCTTTGACGGGGCCACCCTGGACTGCTTCGGCGCCTTTTCAGTCGGCACCGGAGATGTGGTCCGAGGGCGCTTGGTCGACTGCGGGACAGTCGCAACCCCCTTGCCACGTTCAGTCACACGGTCATGGGCAAGCTTCGACCGCCTTTCCAAGCGCGGTGGTGCGACTTCCTCCTCCTCCTCTTCTTCTTCCTCCTCATCGTCATCATCATCATCATCATCCTCACCGGCATCCGAGTCCCACTCCTCCTGGCTCTCGCCCCCGCTCGCTTCTCCCTCTTCAGTCGGAGCATGTGCTCCATTGGGAATCGAGTACAGCTTGGTGAGGGCCTGATAGACACCAAGACAAAGATCAACCGACCAATTTGCGGAGAAAACAGAAATAAATATGACAAGAATACAATGGAAGGTAGAGCGGACATACCATGTCTGGAACGCTGTGATGGTCGAGTGGAGGAATCCTTCTGGCTCCACGGGGGTTATCCTTGTTCCTAGTGACCGCGGCCATCCACCTTTCCAACGTGGCATCGTCGACTGCTTCTGGGTGGATCCGAGGCTCATCTTCAGTTCCGCAGTACAACCACATGCAATGGCTCCGGAACTGAAGAGGCTGGATACGCCGCCTAAGAAAAACCTCCAAGAGATCCATACCAGTTACTCCATCTCGAACCAACTGAACTACGCGCTCCATTAGCATATTCACGTCGGCTTTCTCCTCCGGAATCACCTTCAGAGAGGAGGGTCTGTTCACTCGGTCCATGGTAAACTGGGGGAGTCCACTCGACTGCCCCGGCGTCGACTCATTCTGGCAATAGAACCAGGTCGACTGCCAGCCTCTGACTGACTCGGGGAATGTCATGGCTGGGAAGGTGCTCTTGTTCCTCATCTGGATCCCTAGACCTCCACACATCTGGACAACTTTGGTTTTATTGTCGCCTGGGCTCGCCTTCTTCACGGTCTGAGAGCGGCACGTGAATATGTGCTTGAACAAGCCCCAGTGCGGTCGGCAACCCAGAAAATTCTCACACATGGACACAAACGCGGCAAGATAGGCGATAGAATTCGGGGTGAAGTGGTGGAGTTGCGCTCCAAAGAAGTTCAAGAAACCACGGAAGAAAACACTCGGTGGCAAAGAAAATCCACGGTCGACGTGGGTAGCCAGAAGCACGCACTCACCCTCTTCCGGCTGAGGCTGCCACTCTTTCCCCGGAAGCCTTGCGGCTCCGTGGGGGATCAGACCGTCGTTGGCCATGTCGAGGAGATCCTTCTCCGTGATGGTCGACCGGATCCAATCTCCCTGGACCCAGCCGTTCGGTAGACGAGATCTAGACGAAGACCCGCCGCGACTGGTGGTTCTCCCCTTCGCCTTCTCCGTCGCCGACGTCTTCTTTGCGCGTTCCAGCGCCGCCGTCTTCTCCTTCACCATGGCTGCCGGCAAGACGCGCGAGGGGAGGTTGTGCGGAGGCGAGAGCGGGCGCGTTGGGCGGAGACGAGGAGAGCAGAGACGGAATGCAGAGGTACTGTTCAAAAACCCTCGCCGGGCGCATTTATAAGATCCCTTCCGAGTGGATGACAGGTGGGCCTGGTCGATCTAATCACATCCCGAAACAGTCGCGCGGACGCGATACGTGGCAAAAAAGGTGGCGTGAGAATCGAGGCATCTATGCCCTATCCCATCCGAGCGCCGCAGTCTGCCCCGCTTCGCGCGCTTCCCCAAATTTCATATCCCGCAGAATCCGCGAACGGCAGATCGGTCTGTCAGACGCGGAATTTCCTGCTATTCGTCGCTCGGAAATTGTCAAAGTCCAAAAGATCACTCGACGAAAGAAAAAATGGATCGAGTCGACTAAAGAAAAGTTGCTAAGCTATCGACAAAGAAGTTATTGGTCCAAGACAGCGCAGGACCAGCACACAAAAGCCAGTCGGAAACTACGTCAACTCCTTCCTCACTCAAGCCTCAATCCATTCGGGGGCTAATGATGGAGTCATATACCTAGGGTAGGGTCATAGACCTGATCTAAATACCCTACACAAGGACATCCTTAGAAGAGATCACCTTCCAGTCGACCTACGAGGAACCCACTCGACTGACTTGAAGGACTCGACCATGAAGACTCACTCGACCACCAGAAGGTCAAGAGGCACTCTGTACTGCAACGGTCTGTAATTAAGTAGACTTTATGGTAGTTAAGACACTTTATGTGGGCGTTACGATGAACGCCTGCACTTAATGTACTTTAACCCCTTCATTACGTAATGGAAGGGGTCCCTGGCGACTCTATATAAGCCACCCTCCACAGTGTAAGGGTTCGCACCCTGCACTTCATATACACATAATCCACTCGACCGCCTCCGGCCCGAGACGAGGGCTTTTACTTCCTCCAGAAGGGCTGAACTCGACATCTCTTGTGTTTACAACCTCTCCATAGCTAGGACCTTGCCTCTCCATACCTACCCCCACTCTCTTGTCGGACTTAGAACCACGACAAGAGATATTTCCATGAAGCCAAAATTTGGAATCGCTTCAGTGAAAAAACTGGCGCAAGAAAGTGTCAATGACATGGTCCCTTATTCAGAACTGTGTACGATATGTGAACATCACAAACGATTCAGATAGCTTAACTCGTGTGTGATGAGTTTGAACATCAATAGTTTTGGTTCGAATTTCCCTGGTTACAGTGGTCATCCACGTCATTGCATAATTTGGGTACACAAAGGAGACTACAGCACACCCACACTTCTTAATCGAGCAAGTTCAGCAATTAAACAGAGCTACCTGACCTAAACATTACTCTAACAAATTAAAGACCGACGCTCTTAATTAAACAAAACAAAGAGTACTACTACGGCTGGTGCTCGTCGATCTCCGCCACCGCCTCCATGTCCAGCTCGCGCCCGACGGTCTCCTAGGGAAGGGGCTCCATGGCATCAATTGCACCATACTCCGCAAGCATCTCGCCATCCGTGTCCGCCATATCTTTGGAATAGGCCGCCACGAGCTAGGCGTCGGCGGCCGCCATCTCGGCTTTGGCGGGCTCTGTCATGGCAGGGTATGCTACGCAGGAACAGACGGCTGCTCGAACTCTCTTGGCGATTGCCAACTCTTCGGATGTGGGTTGCCGACCGTTGTCGGAGAAGCTTCATTCAATTTGTGCAGTGACCACCACGAGCTGGGTGTGGATGGCCTCGACATGGTTGTGGGTGGCCTCCATCAGGGCTAAGGCCGCCGCTGCGGAACGGACAACTGTTGTGCCGCTCTTGCTAGTTGCTATCCCCGAGGCAGATGCTGCTGCCGCCGCCTGAGAAGCAACATCGGCCGTTTGGGCTGCCTTGGTCGCCCGGATGCAGATTGCGGTTGCCCTCATGAAGCATGTTAGCACGCGCCTAGCGGCCGCGGCCGCGCTCTTGCCAGAGTGGGCCACCGAAGTTGCCCTCACGACGCGGGTCCACGTCACCATCTTTCACCGGCGACAATTGAACAGTGAAATGGTATTTAAGAGCGGGCTAGTGTGCTTGACACTCCAACGGTGCTCCAAGATATTTTGTGATGGATATCACACGGTTGGTGATAATAAACTGTGTGCGATCTACTTGATTTTTCGTCTTGATTTGAATTACGTAATGGGGTCACAGCTGCAAAGGATGGTGTTTGAATTGCTAGAACTTTTATCTGCAGTGAACATGTAATTCTAGTAAATCCAAAAGTCGTCCGAAATTCATGAAACTTGACATGCTATCATGGAACGGCATCAACATGCCGTGGTAAAAAATTTGTCCCATTTGGGGTAGGTTTGGGTATAAGTGTCTCACAAAACCAGAGCTTCTCAGAACAAGCGTGATGGTTTCGGTAGGGAACGTGCCACCGGGACAAAACGATATCCGTTGCCTCTTATTGCTTGCAAAAATTTTCTAGTGTCAACATAGAACAACAGGAGTGTTGGGTTTAGTTTAGTTTTGGAATTTTTTGGGGTTCGTCGGGACATTTTTATACCTTAACTTGGTTTTGTAGGCATTTCAGGTGCATAATTCAAATTTGAACTACATGCACATGCTCCAGTGCATATAAACTTTGTTGAAAAATCAAATATGTGTCCTTGGTTGCATGCTTTGGTCCCATGCAAGAAATGGGAATGAATTTCAAACACCCTGCCACCGTCACTCGGCCACAAACATTGAGATACCTGGTTGTTAAATTCTAGTAAATCTAAAACTCGTCTGAAATTCATGAAACTTGGCATGCTATCATGGAGCGGCATCAACATGTCGTGGTAAAAAATTTGTCCCATTTGGGGCAGGTTTTGGCATAAGCGTCTCACAAACCAGAGCTTCTCACAACAAGCGTGATGGTTTCGGTAAGGAACGTGCCACCTTTGGGGACGAAACGATATCTGTTGCCTCTTATTGCTTTCAAGAAGTTTCTAGTGTCAACATAGAACAACAGGAGTGTTGCATTTAATTTTTAAATTTGCGGGGTTCGTTGGGACATTTTTATACATTAACTTGGTTTTATAGGCATTTCAGGTGCATAATTCAAATTTGAACTACATTTACACATGCTCTAGTGCATATAAACTGGTTGAAAAATCAAATATGTGTCCTTGGTTGCATGCTTTGGTCCCATGCAAGAAATGGGAATGAATTTCAAACACCCTGCCACCGTCACTCGGCCGCAAACATTGAGATACCTAATTTTTAAATTCTAGTAAATCCAAAACTTGTCTAAAATTCATGAAACTTGGCATGTTATCATGGAGCGGCATCAACATGTCGTGGTAAAAAATTTGTCCATTTGGGGCAGGTTTGGGTATAAGCGTCTCACAAACCAGAGCGTCTCACAACAAGCGTGATGGTTTCGGTAGGGAACGTGCCACCTTTGGGGACGAAACTATATTTGTTGCCTCTTATTGCTTTCAAAATTTTTCTAGTGCCAACATAGAACAACACGAGTGTTGTGTTTAATTTTGGAATTTTTCGGGGTTCGTTTGGACATTTTTATACATTAACTGGGTTTTGTAGGCACTTCGGGTACATAATTCAACTTTGAACTACATGCACATGCTCCAGTGCATATAAACTGGTTGAAAAATCACATATGTGTCCTTGGTTGCATGCTTAGGTCCCATGTAAGAAATGGGAATGAATTTCAAACACCTTGCCACCGTCACTCGGCCGCAAACATTGAGATATTTGGTTTTTAAATTCTAGTAAATCCAAAACTCGTGTGAAATTCATGAAACTTGGCATGCTATCATGGAGCGGCATCAACATGTCATGGTAAAAATTTTGTCCCATTTGGGGCAGGTTTGAGTATAAGCATCTCACAAACCAGAGCTTCTCACAACAAGCATGATGGTTTTGGTAGGGAACGTGCCACCTTTGGGGACGAAACGATATTCGTTGCCTCTTATTGCTTTCAAAAAATTTCTAGTGTCAACATAGAACAACATGAGTGTTTTGTTTAATTTTGGAATTTTTCGGCGTTCGTTTGGACATTTTTATACATTAACTGGGTTTTCTAGGCATTTTATGTGCATAATTCAAATTTGAACGACATGCACATGCTCCAGTGCATATAAATTGTGTGCGTTCTGTTAACCATTCATGTGACGCCACGCCTCACTCTTTTAATGGCTAGGAGGTGTTGTGCGGACAGGTGCTGGAGTGCTTGACTAAACGGGAGGCGTGCAAGCTGTACTCCAATGCGGAGGCTCACCGGGAAGCGTGCGAGCTATACGCCACGCAGGCTCACTGGAAAGAGAGCCCTTTGACTTCCATGGCCACCCGCCTTTCTCGCATCCTTTCCATTAATGGCGCCCAAGCCACCATTTAATTTGGTTTTTAAAAATAAAACACTCATCACAAACGTTTTAGTTAGAACACCCGTATGCAAAACCGGCAACTTCCCCAGGAAGCCAAGGGAAAATGTGCCTAGCAGGATTTGTGCAGCTCTTGATCGCAAATGTTTTAGTTAGAACAAACATATGCAAACCAACAGCTTACCCACGAAGCCAAGAGAAAATGTGCCGAGCAGGATTTCTGCAGCTCTTGATCGCAAACGTTTTAGATAGAATACCCATATGCAAAATGAGAGCTATGGTCTTCCCCCTTAAGTCGAGGGAAAAATCGCAGCACATGATTTGTGCATCCCTTCAAGGCAAACTGTTGTTTTGGATGACCCGTTGCTACGTCTTGAGCTTGCGTTGGTTTTCCTTGAAGAGGAAAGGGTGATGCAGCAATAGTAGCGTAAGTATTTCCCTCAGTTTTTTAGAACCAAGGTACCAATCCAATAGGAGGCTCCTCAAAAGTCCCACGCACCTACACAAACAAACAAAGAACTCGCAACCAATGCAATAACGGGGTTGTCAATCCCTTCACGGCCACTTGCGAAAGTGAGATCTAATAGAGATCGTATGATAAGATAAATATATTTTTGGTATTTTATAATATAGATGCAAAAAGTAAAGATGCAAATAAAAGTAGATTGGGAGCAAATATGATAAGAGATAGACCCGGGGGCCATAGGTTTCACTAGAGGCTTCTCTCAAGATAGCATAAGTATTACGGTGGATGAACAAATTACTGTCGAGCAATTGATAGAAAAGTGAATAATTATGAGATTATCTAGGCATGATCATGTATATAGGCATCACGTCCGTGACAAGTAGACCGACTCCTGCCTGCATCTACTACTATTACTCCACACATCGACCGACTCCTGCCTGCATCTAGAGTATTAAGTTCAAGAACAGAGTAACGCCTTAAGCAAGATGACATGATGTAGAGGGGTAAACTCATGCAATATGATATAAACCCCATCTTTTTATCCTCAATGGCAACAATACAATACATGCCTTGCAACCCTTTCTGTCAATGGGTAAGGACACCGCAAGATTAAACTCAGAGCTAAGCACTTCTCCCATGGCAAGAAAGATCAATCTAGTAGGCCAAACCAAACTGATAATTCGAAGAGACTTGCAAAGATAACTCAATCATACATAAAATATTTCAGAGGAGATTCAAATATTTCTCATAGATAAACTTGATCATAAACCCACAATTCATCGGATCTCGACAAACACACCGCAAAAAGAGTTTACGTCGAATAGATCTCCACAAGAGAGGGGGAGAACATTGTATTGAGATCCAAAAAGAGAGAAGAAGCCATCTAGCTAATAACTATGGACCCCAAGGTCTGTGGTAAACTACTCACAACTCATCGGAGGGGCTATGGTGTTGATGTAGATGCCCTCCATGGTTGATTCCCCCTCCGGCAGAGCGCCGATGAAGGTTCCAAGATGGATCTCGCGGATACAGAAAGTTGCGGTGGTGGAAATTGTGTTTCGTTGGCTCCTTGGATGTTTTCGGGGTACGTAGGCTTATATAGGAGGAAGAAGTACGTCGGTGGCCGCCCGAGGGGTCCACGAGACATGGGGGCGCCCTGTAGGGGGGCGCGCCCTACCCTTTCGTGGCCGCCTCAGCTACTTCTTGACTTGCACTCCAAGTCCTCTGGATCACGTTCGTTCCAAAAATCACGCTCCCAAAGGTTTCATTCCGTTTGGACTCCGTTTGATATTCCTTTTCTTCGAAATACTGAAATAGGCAAAAAAAACAGCAATACGGGCTGGGCCTCCGGTTAGTAGGTTAGTCCCAAAAATGATATGAATGTGTAAAATAAAGCCCATAAACATCCAAAAGGGGTAATATAATAGCATGGAACAATCAAAAATTATAGATACGTTGGAGACGTATCAAGCATCGCCAAGCTTAATTCCTGCTCGTCCTCGAGTAGGTAAATGATAAAAAAGAAATTTTGATGTGGAATGCTACTTAGCATAATTCTCAATGTAATTTTTTTTATTGGGGCATGAATGTTCAGATCCAAATGATACAAAATAAAAGTTCACATTGACATGAAAATGGTGATACTTCAAGCATACTAATCAAAGTAATCATGTCTTCTCAAAATAACATGGCCAAAGAAAGTTATCCCTACAAAATCATATAGTCTGGCTGTTGCTCTATCTTCATCGTACAAAGTATTTAATCATGCACAACCCCGATGACAAGCCAAGCAATTGTTTCATACTTTAATAATCTCAAACTTTTTCAACTTTCACGCAATACATGAGCGTGAGCCATGGACATAGCACTATATGTGGAATAGAATGGTGGTTGTGGAGAAGACAAAAAGGAGAAGATAGTCTCACGTCGACTAGGCGTATCAACGGGCTATGGAGATGCCCATTAATAGATATCAATGTGAGTGAGTAGGGATTGCCATGCAATGGATGCACTAGAGCTATAAATATATGAAAGCTCAACGTAAGAAATTAAGTGGATGTGCATCCAACTCGCTTGCTCACGAAGACCTAGGGCATTTTGTGGAAGCCCATCATTGGGATATACAAGCCAAGTTCTATAATGAAAAATTCCCACTAGTATATGAAAGTGACAACATATGAGACTCTCTAACATGAAGATCATGGTGCTACTTTGAAGCACAAGTGTGGAAAAAGAGATAGTAGCATTGTCCCTTCTCTCTTTTTCTCTCATTTATTTTTTTTTCTTTTCTTTTTTTATTTTCTCCTTTTTTTTCTTTGGCATTTCCTTTTTTCTTTTTGGCCTTTCTTTTTTTCTTTTTGTAAAGTCCGAAGTCTCATCCCAACTTGTGGGGGAATCATAGTCTTCAGCATCCTTTCCTCACTAGGACAATGCTCTAATAATGAAGATCATCACACTTTTATGGATTTACAACTCAAAGCTAGAACAACATATGACTCTATATGAAGGCCTCCGGCAGTGTACCGGGATATGCAATGAATCAAGAGCGACATGTATGAAAATTATGAAGGTGGCCTTGCCACAAATACAATGTCAACTACATGATCATGCAAAGAGCAATATGACAAAAGTAATGCATGTCATATGAATGGAACGGTGGAAAGTTGCATGGAAATATATCTCGGAATGGCTATGGAAATGCCATAATAGGTAGGTATGGTGGCTGTTTTGAGGAAGGTATATGGTGGGTGTATGGTACCGGCGAAAGTTGTGTGGCACAAGAGAGCCTAGCAATGGTGGAAGGGTGAGGGTGCGTATAATCCATGGACTCAACATTAGTCAAAAGAACTCATATACTTGTTGCAAAAATCTAAAAGTCATCAAAAACAAAGTACTGCGCGCATGCTCCTAGGGGGATAGATTGGTAGGAAAAGACCATCGCTCGTCCCCGACCGCCACTCATAAGGAAGACAATCAATAAATAAAATTGTCCTCCAACTTCATCACAAAGCGGTTCACCATACGTGCATGCTACGGGAATCACAAACCTCAACACAAGTATTTTTCATAATCACCTCAACTAGCATGACTTTAATATCACTACCTCCATATCTCAAAACAATTATCAAGCATCAAATTGATCATAGCACCCAATTCACTTCCTATGATAGTTTTTATTATACCCAACTTGGATGCCCATCATTCTAGGACCAAATTTGTAACCATAGCAAATACCATGCTGTTCTAGAAGACTCTCAAAAATATATAAGTGAAGCATCAGAGACTAGCAATTTCTTCAAAATTAAATCACCACCGTGCTATAAAAGATATAAGTGAAGCACTAGAGCAAAAACTATCAAGCTCAAAACATATAAGTGAAGCACATAGAGTATTCTAGCAAATTCTAATCAAGTAGGCTTCTCCCAAAAGGTGTGTACAGCAAGGATGACTGTGGTAAACTAAAAAGCAAAGACTAATATAATACACGACGCTCCAAGCAAAACACATATCATGCGGCGAATAAAAATATAGCTCCAAGTAAAGTTACAAATGAACGAAGATTTAAAGAGGGATGCCTTCTGGGGCATCCCCAAGCTTAGGCTTTGGCTATCCTTGAATATCTTGGGGTGCCATGGGCATCCCCAAGCTTAGGCTCTTGCCACTCCTTATTCCATAGTCCATAAAAGCTTTACCCAAAACTTGAAAACTTCACAACACAAAACTCAACAGGAAATCTTATAAGCTCCGTTAGTGAAAGAAAAGAAAACCACCACATAAGGTACTGTAATGAACTCATTCTTTATTTATTTTTGTGTTAAACCTACTGTATTCTAACTTCTCTATGGTTTATAAACTATTTTACTAGCCATAGATGCATCAAAAAAAGGAAACAACACACGAAAAACAAAATCTATCAAAAACAGAACAATCTGTAGTAATCTGTAACTAACGCAAACTTCTGGAACTCTAAAAATCCTACCAAAATAGGAAGTCCTGGAAAAAAATTTATTGATCAGCAGAAAAAAGAATCAACGCAAAATCACATTTCTGTGACTTAACAAAACTAAATTCGTGCTGCAAAGTTTCTGTTTTTCAGCAGAATCAAATCAACTATAATCATAGGTTATCCTATAGGTTCTACTTGGCACAAACACTAATTAAAAGATAAAAACACATCTAAACAGAAGGTAGATGCAAGATTTATTACTAAACAGGAACAAAAACAAAAAAACACAAAGAAAATTGGGTTGCCTCCCAACTAGTGCTATCGTTTAACGCCCCTAGCTAGGCATAAAAGCGAAGATAGATCTAAGTAGTGCCATCTTTGGCACTAAATTCATAAGTAGCTCGCATGATAGATTCATAAGGTAATTTGACTTTCTTTCTTGGAAAGTGCTCCATGCCTTTCTTTAATGGAAATTGAAATCTAATATTCCCTTCCTTCATATCAATAATCGCACCAATCGTTCTAAGGAAAGGTCTACCAAGAATAATAGGGCAAGAAAGATTGCAATCTATATCAAGAACGATAAAATCTACGGGCACCAAATTTCTATTTGCAACAATGAGAACATCATTGATCCTCCCCATTGGCTTTTTAATGGTGGAATCCGCAAGGTGCAAATTTAAAGAGCAATCATCAAGATCATGGAAACCTAGAATATCACATAAAGTTTTCGGAATCGTGGAAACACTAGCACCCAAATCACACAAATAAAACACTCATGATCTTTAATTCTAATTTTTATAGTAGGTTCCCACTCATCATTAAGTTTTCTAGGTATAGAAACTTCCAAATTAAATTTTCATCATAAGATTGCATCAAGGCATCAACGATATGTTTGGTAAAAGCTTTATTTTGACTATAAGCATGAGGAGAATTAACAACGGATTGCAACAAGGAAATACAACCTTCTAAAGAACAATTATCATAATCAAATTCCTTGAAATCCGAGATAGTGGGTTCAATGCTATTTAAAGTCATGACCTCTCCAATCCCACTTTTACCAAATTTAGCATCAATATCTAAAAACTCCGAATTTTTGGGACGCCTTCTAGGTAAAGTTGAATCATCTTCAGTCCCATAATTATAAGGTTCATATTCCAAAACAAAGATCTAATAGGAGACGCATCAGTAACTTTAAGATCTTCATCATTATTTTCATCTAACTTTTCTGGTTTGGCGGCCATCTTACTGACTAAGGTGGCTTGCTTATCAGAAATTTTGGCTATAGCATTTTCAAGCCGGGCAATTTGAGAGTTCACACCATAAAACTCTTTATTCATATCATCAAGCTCTTTGTTCATAAACCCCAAAAAACCTTTTTGTTCCTTAAGCTCTTTTCTAAAGAAATTATTATGCTCAAATTGCAAATTCATAAAGCTTCTAATATTTGATTTAATATCTTCCATCCTTGTAAGAAGGTGGTCGGTACTCCTAGGCAAAGCCAAAATGACAAACAAGCACACAAGCAAACAGAAAAAGGCAAGCGGAAAGAGAGGAGGAGGTTGGGAAAGAGAGGGCAAATAAAACGGCAAGGGTGAAGTGGGGGAGAGGAAAACGAGAGGCAAATGGCAAATAATATAAATGCGAGGGAGATGAGTTTGTGATGGGTACTTGGTATGTCTTGACTTGAGCAAAGACCTCCCCGGCAACGGCGCCAGAAATCCTTCCTGCTACGTCTTGAGCTTGCGTTGGTTTTCCTTGAAGAGGAATGGGTGATGCAGCAATATAGTACCGTAAGTATTTCCCTCAGTTTTTGAGAACCAAGGTATCAATCCAGTAGGAGGCTCCTCAAAAGTCCCACGCACCTACACAAACATACAAAGAACTCGCAACCAACGCAATAATGGGGTTGTCAATCCCTTCACGGACACTTGCGAAAGTGAGATCTAATAGAGATAGTATGATAAGATAAATATATTTTTGGTTTTTTATAATATAGATGCAAAAAGTAAAGATGCAAATAAAAGTAGATTGGGAGCAAACATGATAAGAGATAGATCCGGGGGCCATAGGTTTCACTAGAGGCTTCTCTCAAGATAGCATAAGTATTACGATGGATGAACAAATTACTGTCGAGCAATTGATAGAAAAGCGAATAATTATGAGATTATCTAGGCATGATCATGTATATAGGCATCACGTCCGTGACAAGTAGACCGACTCCTGCCTACATCTACTACTATTACTCCACACATCGACCGACTCCTGCCTGCATCTAGAGTATTAAGTTCATAAGAACAGAGTAAGGCCTTAAGCAAGATGACATGATGTAGAGGGATAAACTCATGCAATATGATATAAATCCCATCTATTTATCCTCAATGGCAACAATACAACACGTGCCTTGCAACCCTTTCTGTCACTGGGTAAGGACACCGCAAGATTGAACCCAAAGCTAAGCACTTCTCCCATGGCAAGAAAGATCAATCTAGTAGGCCAAACCAAACTGATAATTCGAAGAGACTTGCAAAGATAACTCAATCATACATAAAGGAATTCAGAGGAGATTCAAATATTTGTCATAGATAAATTTGATCATAAACCCACAATTCATCAGATCTTGACAAACACACCGCAAAAAGAGTTTACATCGAATAGATCTCCACAAGAGAGGGGGAGAACATTGTATTGAGATCCAAAAAGAGAGAAGAAGCCATCTAGCTAATAACTATGGACCTGAAGGTCTGTGGTAAACTACTCACAACTCATCGGAGGGGCTATGGTGTTGATGTAGAAGCCCTCCGTGGTCGATTCCCCCCCAGAGAGCTCCATGAGGGCTCCAAGATGGGATCTCATGGATCTGTAAGATTACGGTGGTGGAAATTGTGTTTCGTTGGCTCCCTGGATGTTTTCGGGGTACGTAGGCTTATATAGGAGGAAGAAGTACGCCGGTGGCCGCCCGAGGGGCCCACGAGATAGGGGGGCGCCCTGTGGGGGGGGGCTACCCTATCGTGGCCGCCTCAGCTACTTCTTGACTTGCACTCCAAGTCCTCTGGATCACGTTCGTTCCAAAGATCACGCTCCCGAAGGTTTCATTCCGTTTGGACTCCGTTTGATATTCCTTTTCTTCGAAATACTGAAATAGGCAAAAAAAATAGCAATACGGGCTGGGCCTCCGGTTAGTAGGTTAGTCCCAAAAATGATATAGATGTGTAAAATAAAGCCCATAAACATCCAAAAGGGGTAATACAATAGCTTGGAACAATCAAAAATTATAGATACGTTGGAGACGTATCACTCGTGTGCAACCACGTACAAACAATTTGGTAAGATTTGCATCTGTCATATTGGGTATGTTCCCATTTGTCAAACTACAAAGATTGACATTTGTTGATCTAGTAACATTGCCATTTGTCAATCCTTGTAACACTGCGATCTGTCAAAATATGCAGCTAAAAATCAGTAGCACTATCTAATTTTAGCAACTAAAATTCAGTAATTAAGCATAGATTTCATTCATAGATTAAACAGTCGTTCTTAATTTATACAAACAGTTCAACTCGACAGCTGATCTGACCAAATTTTTCCCCAATTGTTGCCAACCATGTACTGAAATAGCTAGTTCAACTATATATACTAGCTAATTTTAAGTACGTTGTACATTTCCACCACACATCTATAGTCAGATGAACTGAACACAATATCCTTAAATACTACTACTACGGAGGGGCTTTGTGCTACTTCCGGCAGCCTCTCCTCTGCCGAGCACGCTCAGTAAGAGGCAGAGGAGGAGGAGGAGCCTACCGATGAGCTGGACAAATGCAATGCGGTGCCTGCCGCTACTGCACGTTCAGCGACGCTCACTAGGTCGAACACCCACTGCCGCTCCAGACAATCCCTCTCGAAGCGGCCAAACTGCTCGTAGATCTCATGATTCCTCGCCTCTGTGTCGGCGTGTGCTACGGCCACAGCTGCGGTAAGGCTCTTTGCATGCTCGACGAGGCGCTCCTCCTCCTCCCGCAGGAACTCAATGTAGCACGCAAGGTCACTGACGCACGTGCGGGCCTCCACCTCCGCCTCCCTCCTTCGGGCGGCAGTGGCGGAGCGGGTGATGTTCTCGACAGTCGACGGTGGGCTGGCGGCCACGGCGGCCGATGATGGGGTGGCGGCCATGACCACCACCTGCCGCCTTCAGGCCGCGGTGGCAGAGCGGGTGATGGCCACAGTGGCCAGCAGTGGGGTGGTGGCCATGACGGCCACCTCCCACCTTCGGACCGCGGCGGCTGAGCGGGAGATGGCCCTGGATTTCGACGGTGGTGTGGCGGCAACGGCGGCCGACAACAGCTGTCTGCGGGTAGCGGCAGCGGAGCGTGTGGTGGGTGTTCCGCGCACACCCAACAAGGATGCCACGCGCACTACACTATGCTGGGGACTGCGCCACCGCCGCGGTGTAGCCTTCAAACGTCTCGAACGTATCTATAATTTTTGATTGTTCCATGCTATTATACTATCTGTTTTGGATGTTTAATGGGCTTTACTATACACTTTTATGTTATTTTTGGGACTAACCTATTAACCGGAGGCCCAGTCCAAATTGCTATTTTTTGCCTATTTTAGTGTTTCGCAGAAAAGGAATATCAAACGGAGTCCAAACGGAATGAAACCTTTGGGAGAGTTATTTTTGGAATGAAAGCAATCCAGGAGACTTGGAGTAGACGTCAGGGAAGCAACGAGGTGGCCACGAGGGTCCAGGGCGAACCCTACCCCCCTGGGCACGCCCCACCCTTGTGGGCCCCTCGTGGCTCCCTGACCGACTTATTTCGCCTATATATATCCATATACCCCGAAAACATCCAGGGGCATAATAGATCGGGAGTTTTGCCGCCGCAAGCCACCGTAGCAACCAAAAACCAATCGGGACCCTGTTCCGGCACCATGCCAGAGGGGGGATCCCTCACTGGTGGCCATCTTCATCATCCCGGTGCTCTCCATGATGAGGAGGGAGTAGTTCACCCTCGGGGCCGAGGGTATGTACCAGTAGCTACATGTTTGATCTCTCTCTCTCTCTCTCTCTCTCGTGTTCTTGATTTGGCACGATCTTGATGTATCGCGATCTTTGCTATTATAGTTGGATCTTATGGTGTTTCTACCCCTCTACTCTCTTGTAATGGATTGAGTTTTCCTTTCGAAGTTATCTTATCGGATTGAGTCTTTAAGGATTTGAGAACACTTGACGCATGTCTTGCATGTGCTTATCTGTGGTGACAATGGTATATTCACGTGATCTACTTGATGTATGTTTTGGTGATCAACTTGCGGGTTCAGTGACCTTGTGAACTTATGCATAGGGGTTGGCACACGTTTTTGTCTTGACTCTCCGGTAGAAACTTTGGGGCACTCTTTGAAGTTCTTTGTGTTGGTTGAATAGATGAATTTGAGATTGTGTGATGCATATCGTATAATCATACCCACGGATACTTGAGGTGACATTGGAGTATCTAGGTGACATTAGGGTTTTGGTTGATTTGTGTCTTAAGGTGTTATTCTAGTACGAACTCTAGGGTAGATCGAATGGAAAGAATAGCTTCATGTTATTTTACTACGGACTCTTGAATATATTGATCAGAAAGGATAACTTTGAGGTGGTTTCGTACCCTACAATAATCTCTTCGTTTGTTCTCAGCTATTAGTGACTTTGAAGTGACTCTTTGTTGCATGTCGAGGGATAGTTATATGATCCAATTATGTTATTATTGTTGAGAGAACTTGCACTAGTGAAAGTATGAACCCTAGGCCTTGTTTCCTAGCATTGCAATACCGTTTATGCTCACTCTTACCACTTGTTACCTTGCTGTTTTTATATTTTCAGATTACAAAAACCTATATCTATCATCCATATTGCACTTGTATCACCATCTCTTCGCCGAACTAGTGCACCTATACAATTTACCATTGTATTGCGTGTGTTGGGCGCACAAGAGACTCTTTGTTATTTGGTTGCAGGGTTGTTTGAGAGAGACCATCTTCATCCTACGCCTCCCACGGATTGATAAACCTTAGGTCATCCACTTGAGGGAAATTTGCTACTGTCCTACAAACCTATGCATTTGGAGGCCCAACAACATCTACAAGAAGAAGGTTGTGTAGTAGACATCAAGCTCTTTTCTGGCGCCGTTGCCGGGGAGGTGAGTGCTTGAAGGTATATCTTTAGATCTTGCAATCGAATCTTTTAGTTTCTTCTTTTATCACTAGTTTAGTTTATAAAAGAAAACTGCAAAAAAATGGAATTGAGGGTTCCGCATATGCTTCATCTTTTTAATGTCTTTCGTGGAAATGATGGGAAGGAAAACTGTGCTCAAGTACTAGAAGAAGAATTACATAGAATGCTTGGCATAAAATATGTGAATGATGAGCATGATTGCAATGTTGTTAGTATGAATTCCTTGAATACCCATGATGCTAATGATATGCAAAGCCACAAGCTTGGGATGCTATGTTTGATGAAGATGATATGTTTAGTCCCCCATGTTTTGATGAGCAAATATATTATGATGAAAGCATGCCTCCTATTTATGATGATTATTGTGATGACACATATGCTATAAAGAATAAAGATAATCATGAAACTTGTCATCATGATTTTAATTTTCAATTGGATTATGCTACGTCTTGAGCTTGCGTTGGTTTTCCTTGAAGAGGAGAGGGTGATACAGCGATAGTAGCGTAAGTATTTCCCTCAGTTTTTTAGAACCAAGGTATCAATCCAGTAGGAGGCTCCTCAAAAGTCCCACGCACCTACACAAACAAACTGAGAACTCGCAACCAACACAATAAAGGGGTTGTCAATCCCTTCACGGCCACTTGCGAAAGTGAGATCTAATAAAGATAGTATGATAAGAAAGATATATTTTTGGTATTTTATAATATAGATGCAAAAAGTAAAGATGCAAATAAAAGTAGATTGAAAGCAAATATGATAAGAGATAGACCCGGGGGCCATAGGTTTCACTAGAGGCTTCTCTCAAGATAGCATAAGTATTAGGTGGGTGAACTAATTACTGTCGAGCAATTGATAGAAAAGCGCATAGTTATGAGATTATCTAGGCATGATCATGTATATAGGCATCTCGTCCATAACAAGTAGACCGACTCTTGCGTGCATCTACTACTATTACTCCACACATCGACCAACTCCCGCCTGCATCTAGAGTATTAAGTTCATAAGAATAGAGTAACGCATTAAGCAAGATGACATGATGAGGGATAAACTCATGCAATATGATATAAACCCCATCTTGTTATCCTCGATGGCAACAATACAATACGTGCCTTGCAACCCTTTCTGTCACTCGGTAAGGACACCGCAAGATTGAACCCAAAGCTAAGCACTTCTCCCATGGCAACAAAGATCAATCTAGTAGGCCAAACCAAAATGATAATTTGAAGAGACTTGCAAAGATAACTCAATCATACATAAAAGAATTCAGAGAAGATTCAAATATTATTCATAGATAAACTTGATCATAAACCCACAATTCATCGGATCTCGACAAACACACCGCAAAAAGAGTTTACATCGAATAGATCTCCACAAGAGAGGGGGAGAACATTGTATTGAGATCCAAAAAGAGAGAAGAAGCCATCTAGCTAATAACTATGGACCCGTAGGTCTGTGGAAAACTACTCACAACTCATCGGAGGGGCAAGGATGATGATGTAGAAGCCCTCCGTGGTCGATTCCCCCTCCGTCAGAGTGCCGGCGAAGGCTCCAAGATGAGATCTCGCGGATACATAAGGTTACGTCAGTGGCCGCCCGAGGGGCCCACGAGATAGGGGGCGCGCCCTATGGGGGGCGCCCTACCCTATCGTGGTCGCCTCAGCTGCTTCTTGACTTGCACTCCAAGTCCTCTGGATCACGTTCGTTCCAAAACTCACGCTCCCGAAGGTTTCATTCCGTTTGGACTCTGTTTGATATTCCTTTTCTTCGAAATACTGAAATAGGCAAAAAAAACAGCAATATGGGCCGGGCCTCCGGTTAGTAGGTTAGTCCCAAAATGATATAAACGTGTAAAATAAAGCCCATAAACATCCAAAAGGGGTAATATAATAGCATGGAACAATCAAAAATTATAAATACGATGGAGACGTATCAAGAATCCCCAAGCTTAATTCATGCTCGTCCTCGAGTAGGTAAATGATAAAAAGAGTATTTTTGATGTGGAATGCTACCTAGCATAATTCATAATATAATTTTCTTTATTGTGGCATGAATGTTCAGATCCAAATGATTCAAAATAAAAGTTCCTATTGATAAAAGAAATAGTGATACTTCAAGCATACTAATCAAAGTAATCATGTCTTCTCAAAATACCATGGCAAAAGAAAGTTCATCCCTACAAAATCATATAGTTAGGCTATGCTTCATTTTCGTCACACAAAGATGTTCCCAACTTCTATACCCTCGATGACAAGCCAAGAAATTGTTTCATACTTCAATAATCTCAAACTTTTTCAACCTTCACACAATACATGAGCGTGAGCCATGGATATAGCACTATGGGTGGAATAGAATATGATGATGGGGATTGTGTGGAGAAGACAAAAAAGGAGAAAGTCTCACATAGATGAGGATAATCAACGGGCTATGGAGATGCCCATCAATTGATGTCAACATGAGGAGTAGGGATTGCCATGTAACGGATGCACTAGAGCTATAAATGAATGCTCAACAAAAGAAAACTAGTGGGTGTGCATCAAACTTGCTTGCTCACGAAGACCTAGGGAATTTGAGTAAGCCCATCGTAGGAATATACAAGCCAAGTTCTATAATGAGAAATTCCCACTAGTATGAAAAAGACAACTTATGAGACTCACTATATGAAAAACATGGTGCTACTTTGAAGCACAATATATGAGACTCACTACATGAAGAACAAGGTGCTACTTTGAAGCACAAGTGTGGAAAAAGAGATAGTAACATTGCCCTTTTTATTTATTTTCTTTTTTCTTTTTTTTTTGGCCTTTCTTTTTTTTGGCCTTTATTCTTTTTTTTTATTTTTTTTTTCTTTGGGCAATGTTCTAATAATGATGATCATCACACTTCTATTGATTACAACATAAGAATTACAACTCGAAACTAGAACAAGATATGACTCTATATGAATGCCTTCGGCGGTGTACCGGGATGGTGCAGTGAATCAAGAGTGACGTGTATGAAAAATAATGCATGGTGGCTTTGCCACAAATACGATGTCAACTACATGATCATGCGATGGCAATATGACAAATGTAAAGTATGTCATGATGATGAAGAGCGGAACGGTGGAAAGTTGCATGGCAATATATCTCAGAATGGCTATGGAAATGCCATAATAGGTAGGTATGGTGACTGTTTTGAGGAAGATATAGGGAGGTTTATGTGTGATAGAGCGTACCGTATCATGGGGTTTGGATGCACCGGCAAAGTTTGCACCAACTCTCAAAGTGAGAAAGGGCAATGCACGGTACCGAAGAGGCTAGCAAAGGCGGAAAGGTAAAAGTGCGTATAATCCATGGACTCAACATTAGTCAAAAGAACTCATATACTTATTGCAAAAAATTAAAAGTCATCAAAAATCACATGCTCCTAGGGGGGTATATTGGTAGGAAAAGACCATCGCTCGTCCCCAACCACCACTCATAAGGATGCACAAGCCAGATACACTTCATGTTTCAAATTTGTTACACAACTTTAACCATACGTGCATGCTACGGGACTTGCTAGCTTCAACACAAGCATTCTTTAAATTCATAATCACCCAACTAGCATGACTTTAATATCACTACCTCCGTATCTCAAAACAATTATCAATTATCAAGTTGATCATAGCATCCAATTCACTTCCTATGATAGTTTTTATTATACCCAACTTGGATGCTCATCATTCTAGGACCAACTTTAAAACCATAGCAAATACCATTCTGTTCTAAAATACTCTCAAAATAATATAAGTGAAGCATGAGAGACTAGTAATTTCTTCAAAATTAAGACACCACCGTGCTCTAAAAGATATAAGTGAAGCACTAGAGCAAAAACTATCAAGCTCAAAAGATGTAAGTGAAGCACATAGAGTATTATAGCAAAATTCTAATAAAATAGGCCTCTCCCAAAAGGTGTGTACAGCAGGGATGATTGTGGTAAACTAGAAAGCAAATACTAATATAATACATGACGCTCCAAGCAAAACACATATCATGTGGCGAATAAAAATATAGCTCCAAGTAAAGTTACCAATGAACAAAGACGAAAGAGGGAATGCCTTCCCGGGGCATCCCCAAGCTTAGGATTTTGGCCATCCTTGAATATATTGGGGTGCCATGGGCATCCCCAAGCTTAGGCTCTTGCCGCCCTTTATTCCATAGTCCATAAAAGCTTTACCCAAAACTTGAAAACTTCACAACACAAAACTCAACAGGAAATCTTATAAGCTCCGTTAGTGAAAGAAAACAAAACCACCACATAAGTTACTGTAATGAAATCATTCTTTATTTATTTTGGTGTTAAACCTAATGTATTCCAACTTCCTTATGGTTTATAAACTAATTTACTAGCCATAGATGCATTGAAATAAGCAAATAACACACGAAAAACAGAATCTGTCAAAAACAGAACAGTCTGTAGTAATATGTAACTAACGCAAACTTCTGTAACTCTAAAAATCTTACCAAAATAGGAAGTCCTGGACAATTTGTTTATTTAACATCAGCAAAAAGAATCAATGCAAAAGCGTGTTCGTGTGATTTAAAAAAAATTATATTCGTACGTGCAAAGTTTCTGTTTTTCAGCAGAATCAAATCAACTACCATCGTAGGTTATCCTATAGGTTCTACTTGGCACAAACACTAATTAAAAGATAAAACACATCTAAATAGAAGGTATATGCAAGATTTATTACTAAACAGTAGCAAAAACAAAAAAACATAAAGAAAATTGGGTTGTCTCCCAACTAGCGCTACCGTTTAACGCCCCTAGCTAGGCATAAACGCAAAGATAGATCTAACGAGTGCCATCTTTGGCACTAGATTCATAAGTAGCACGCATGATAGATTCATAAGGTAATTTGACTTTCTTTCTTGGAAAGTGCTCCATGCCTTTATTTAATGGAAATTGGAATCTAATATTCCCTTCCTTCATATCAATAATCGCACCAATCGTTCTAAGGAAAGGTCTACCAAGAATAATAGGGCAAGAAAGATTGCAATCTATATCAAGAATGATAAAATCTACAGGCACCAAATTTATATTTGCAACAATGAGAACATCATTGATTCTTCCCATTGGATTTTTAATGGTGGAATCCGCAAGGTGCAAATATAAAGAGCAATCATCAAGATCATGGAAACCTAGAATATCACATAAAGTTTTTGGAATCGTGGAAACACTAGCACCCAAATCACACAAATAGAAACACTCATAATCTTAAATTCTAATCTTTATAGTAGGTTCCCACTCAGCATTAAGTTTTCTAGGTGTAGAAACTTCCAAATTAAGTTTTTCATCACAAGATTGCATCAAGGCATCAACGATATGTTTGGTAAAAGCTTTGTTTTGACTATAAGCATGAGGAGAATTAACAACGGATTGCAACAAGGAAATACAACCTTTTAAAGAACAATTATCATAATCAAATTCCTTGAAATCCGAGATAGTAGGTTCAATATTATTAGAAGTTGAGGATTCTCCAATCTCACTTTTACCAAATTTAGCATCAACATCTAAAGATTCCGAATTCTTGGGACACCTTCTAGGCAAAGTTGATTCATCATCAGTCCCATAATCATCAAAATTCGTATTGCAAAACATAAATCTAATAGGAGACGCATCAATAACTTTAAGATCCTCATCGTTATTTTCATGTAATTTTTCTGGTTTAGCGGCCATCTTATTGACTAAGGTGGCTTGTTTGTCAGAAATTTTGGCTATAGCATTTTCAAGCCGGGTAATTTGAGCATTAACACCATAAAATTCTTTATTCATATCATAAAGCTCTGTTCATAAAACCCAAAAACTTTTTTGTTCCTTAAGTTCTTTTCTAAAGAAATTATTATGCTCAAATTGCAAATTCATAAAGCTTCTAATATTTGATTCAATCTCATCCATCCTTCTGAGAAGGTGGTCAGGACCCTTAGACGAAGCCATAAGGTCAAACAGGCACACAAGCAAACAGAAAAATGCAAGCAAAAAGAGAGGGAGATTGGGAAAGAGAGGGCGAATAAAACGGCAAGGGTGAAGTGGGGGAGAGGAAAACGAGAGGCAAATGGCAAATAATGTAAATGCGAGGGAGATGGGTTTGTGATGGGTACTTTGTATGTCTTGACTTGAGCAAAGACCTCCCCGGCAACGGCGCCAGAAATCCTTCTTGCTAAGTCTTGAGCTTGCGTTGGTTTTCCTCGAAGAGGAGAGGGTGATGCAGCGATAGTAGCGTAAGTATTTCCCTCAGTTTTGAGAACCAAGGTATCAATCCAGTAGGAGGCTCCTCAAAAGTCCCACGCACCTACACAAGCAAACTGAGAACTCGCAACCAACGCAATAAAGGGGTTGTCAATCCCTTCACGGCCACTTGTGAAAGTGAGATCTAATAAAGATAGTATGATAAGATAGATATATTTTTGGTATTTTATAATATAGATGCAAAAGGTGAAGATGCAAATAAAAGTAGAATGAAAGCAAATATGATAAGAGATAGACCCGGGGCCATAGGTTTCACTAGAGACTTCTATCAAGATAGCATAAGTATTACGGTGGGTGAACAAATTTCTGTCGAGCAATTGATAGAAAAGCGCATAGTTATGAGATTATCTAGGCATGATCATGTATATAGGCATCACGTCCATAACAAGTAGACCGACACCTACCTGCATCTACTACTATTACTCCACACATCGACCGACTCCTGCCTGCATCTAGAGTATTAAGTTCATAAGAACAGAGTAACGCATTAAGCAAGATGACATGATGTAGAGGGATAAACTCATGCAATGTGATATAAACCCCATCTTGTTATCCTCGATGGCAACAATACAATACGTGCCTTGCAACCCTTCCTGTCACTCGGTAAGGACACCGCAAGATTGAACCCAAAGCTAAGCACTTCTCCCATGGCAACAAAGATCAATCTAGTAGGCCAAACCAAACTGATAATTCGAAGAGACTTGCAAAGATAACTCGATCATACATAAAAGAATTCAGAGAAGATTCAAATATTAGTCATAGATAAACTTGATCATAAACCCACAATTCATCGGATCTCGACAAACACACTGCAAAAAGAGTTTACATCGAATAGATCTCCACAAGAGAGGGGGAGAACATTGTATTGAGATCCAAAAAGAGAGAAGAAGCCATCTAGCTAATAACTATGGACCCATAGGTCTGTGGTAAACTACTCACAACTCATCGGAGGGGCAAGGATGTTGATGTAGAAGCCTTCCATGGTCGATTCCCTCCCAGAGAGTGCCGTGAAGGCTCCAAGATGAGATCTCGTGGATACAGAAGGTTACGGCGGTGGAAATTGTGTTTCGTGGTGCTCCTGGATGTTTTCGGGGTACGTAGGTATATATAGGAGGAAGAAGTACGTCGGTGGCCGCCCGAGGGGCCCATGAGACAGGGGGCGCGCCCTATGGGAGGGGGGCCTCCTATCTCGTGGGGGCCTCGGCTGCTTCTTGACTTGCACTTCAAGTCCTCTGGATCACGTTCATTCCAAAAATCACGCTCCCGAAGGTTTCATTCCGTTTGGACTCCGTTTGATATTCCTTTTCTTCGAAATACTGAAATAGGCAAAAAAAACAGTAATATGGGCTGGGCCTCCGGTTAGTAGGTTAGTCCCAAAAATGATATAAACGTGTAAAATAAAGCCCATAAACATCCAAAAGGGGTAATATAATAGCATGGAACAATCAAAAACTATAGATACGTTGGAGACGTATCAGATTATGCTTCACATGATAGTTATTTTGTTGAGTTTGCTCTGACTACTATTGATGATAATACATTTGCTTATGTGGAGAATAATAAAATTTCTATGCTTGTAGATCATGAAAAGAATGCCTTATGTGATATTTATATTGTTGAATTCATTCATGATGCTACTGAAAATTATTATGAGGGAGGAATATATGCTCGTAGGAATTGCGATAATATCAAGTTTCCTCTCTATGTCCTTAAAGTTTTAAAGTTATGCTTGTTTTGCCTTCCTATGCTAGTTGATTATTGTTCCCATAAGTTGATTGCTCACAAAATTCCTATGGATAGGAAGTGGGTTAGTCTTAAATGTGCTAGTCATATTCTTCATGATGCTCTCTTTATGTTTCAATTCTTATCTTTTATGTGAGCATCATTGAAATCATCATGCATAGCTAGGGGCGTTAAACGTTAGCGCTTGTTGGGAGGCAACCCAATTTTAATTTTGTTCTTTACTTTTTGCTCCTGTTTATTAATAAATAATTCATCTAGACTCTGTTAAGATGTGGTTTTATGTTTTAATTAGTGTTTGTGCCAAGTAGAACCTTTGGGAAGACTTGGGTGAAGTCTTTGTGATCTTGCTGTAAAAAACAGTAACTTTAGCGCTCACGAGATTAGCTGCCATGTTTTAATGGAGAGTGCTTTTAGGTTGATTCATTGTGCAGATGATTAATAGACAAATTACTCAGGTCCACCAATTTATTTCAGAATTTTTGGGGTTACAGAAGTATACGTTTTATACAGATTACTACAAACTGTTCTGTTTTTGATAGATTCTGTTTTCATTGTGTTGTTTGCTTATTTTGATGAATCTATGAGTAGTATCGGAGGGTATGAACCATAGAGAAATTGGAATACAGTAGATATTACACCAATATGAATTTAGAATGAGTTCACAACAGTACCTAAGTGGTGATTTATTTTCTTATACTAACGGAGTTTACGAGTTTTCTATTTAGTTTTGTGTTGTGAAGTTTTCAAGTTTTGGGTAAAGATTCGATGGAGTATGGAATAAGGAGTGGCAAGAGCCTAAGATTGGGTATGCCCAAGGCACCCCAAGGTAATATTCAAGGACAACCAAGAGCCTAAGCTTGGGGATGCCCCGGATGGCATCTCCTCTTTCGTCTTCGTTCATCGGTAACTTTACTTTGAGCTATATTTTTATTCACCACATGATATGTGTTTTTCTTGGAGCGTCATTTTCTTTTGTCAGTATTTGATTGATTTTATTTAGAATAATGTTTTGCATCTATATTTTCAATAAAAATGTCAAGGATAGCCTTTACCATGCTTATTTTGCAAGTATACATGTTGCTGTTTCAAAACAGGAAGTTTACCGTGTTGCAAAAATTCCCTAGAAAAGTCAGAAAATGATAAAATGTTGAAACTTTTTGCATATTGAGCTTTGATAAATCTTATACAGTGTGGTAGACTTTCATAAGTTTTTGGAGTTACGGAAATATGATGATTCTTGCATTCTTTACAGACTATACTGTTTTGGTAGATTGCTGTTATGTTTGCATTGTTTGCATATGTTTGCTTGTTTAATGATTCTATTTGAGGATAGGAGTATTCAATATGAAGAGACATTTAGTATGCAATGTTGAATAATAATTTTTTTTATTTGTTACAATAGAAAATGATAAGGTTTTTGCATTGGTTTATACTAACTTATCTCACGAGTTCTTTTTGAGTTTGGTGTGGATGAAGCTTTTGAGATTTAGAAAACCGTGATATGAGAGGAATTAAGAAGACACAAAAGCTCAAGATTGGGGATGCCCAAGGCACCACAAGATAATATTTCAAGAAGTCTCAAGCATCCAAGCTTGGGGATGCCCCGGTAGGCATCCCACCTTTCTTCTTCAACGATTATCGGTTAGTATCGGTTGAACCTAAGTTTTTGCTTCTTCACATGATGTGTGCTATCCTTGAAATGTCATTTTGTTTTGTTTTGCTTGCTGTTTGAATAAAATACCAAGATCTGAAATTCTTAAATGTTAGAGAGTCTTCACATAGTTGCATAATCATTCGACTACTCATTGATCTTCACTTATACCTTTCGGAGTAGTTTGTCATTTGCTCTAGTGCTTCACTTATATCTTTTAAGAGCACGGTGGTGGTTTTATTTTCAAGAAATAGATGAACTCTCATGCTTCACTTATATTATTTTGAGAGTCTTTTAGAACAGCATGGTAATTTGCTTTGGTTATAAAAACTTTCATATAAAGTGCATTGAATACTATGAGAAATTTGATGCTTGATGATTGTTTTGAAATATGGGGATGGTAATATTAGAGTCATGCTAGTTGGGTAGTTGTGAATTTGAGAATACTTGTGTTAAAAGTTTGTGATTCCCGTAGCATGCATGTATGGTGAACCGTTATGTGATGAAGTTGAAGCATGATTTATTTATTTATTGTCTTCCTTATGTGTGGAGGTCGGGATCGCGCGATGGTTAACTCCTACCAACCCTTCCCCTAGGAGCATGCGTGTAGTACTTTGTTTTGATAACTTGTAGATTTTTGCAGTAAGTATATGAGTTCTTCATGACTAATGTTGAGTCCTTGGATTATACACACTCTCACCCTTCCACCATTGCTAGCCTCTCTTGTGTCGCGCAACTTTCACCAGTACCATACACCCACCATATACCTTCCTCAAAAAAGCCACCATACCTACCTATTATGGCATTTCCATAGCCATTCTGAGATATATTGCCATGCAACTGTCCACCGTTCATTTTATTATGACATGCATCATCATTCTCATATTGCTTGGCATGATCATGTAGTTGACATTGTATTTGTGGCAAAGCCACCGTTTATAATTCTTTCATACATGTCACTCTTGAATCATTGCACATCTCGGTACACCGCCGAAGGCATTCATATAGAGTCATACTTTGTTCTAAGTATCAAGTTGTAATTCATGAGGTGTAACTAAATAAAAGTGTGATGATCATCATTATTAGAGCATTTGTCCCAGTGAGGAAAGGATGATGGAGACTATGATTCCCCCACAAGTCAGGATGAGACTCCGGACGAAAAATATAAAAAAATATTAAAAAAAGAGGCCAAAAAAAGAGAAAGGCCCAAACAGAAAAAAACAAAAAAAAGAGGAAAAGAGAGAAGGGGCAATGCTACTATCCTTTTACCACACTTGTGCTTCAAAGTAGCACCATGATCTTCATGATAGAGAGTCTCCTATGTTTTCACTTTCATATACTGGTGGGAATTTTTCATTATAGAACTTAGCTTGTATATTCCAATGATAGGCTTCCTCAAAGTGCCCTAGGTCTTCGTGAGCAAGCGAGTTGGATGCACACCCACTTAGTTTCTTTTTGAGCTTTCATACACTTATAGCTCTAGTGCATCCGTTGCATGACAATCCCTACTCACTCACATTGATATCTATTGATGGGCATCTCCATGGCCCATTGATACGCCCGGTTGATGTGGGACTATCTTCCTCCCTTTTTTTCTTCTCCACAACCACCATATTCTATTCCACCTGTAGTGTTATGTCCATGGCTCACGCTCATGTATTGCGTGAACGTTGAATAAGTTTGAGAATACTAAAGTATGAAACAATTGCTTGGCTGAAACCAGGGTTGTGCATAATTTAAATATTTTGTGTGATGAAGATAGAGCATAGCCAGACTATATGATTTTGTAGGGATAGCTTTCTTTGGCCATGTTATTTTGAGAAGACATAATTGCCTTGTTAGTATGCTTGAAGTATTATCGTTCTTATGTCAATATTAAACTTTTGTTTTGAATCTTATGGATCTGAATATTCTTGCCACAATAAAGAGAGATTGCATTGAGAAATATGCTAGGTAGCTTTCCAAATCAAAAAATCTGTTTTTAACATTTACCTACTTGAGGACGAGCAGGAATTAAGCTTGGGGATGCTTGATACGCCTCCAACGTATCTATAATTTTTTTATTGTTCCATGCTATTATATTATCTGTTTTGGATGTTTAATGGGCTTTACTATACACTTTTATATTATTTTTGGGACTAACCTATTAATCGGAGGCCCAACCCAAATTGTTGTTTTTTTTTCCTATTTCAGTGTTTCGCAGAAAAGGAATATCAAACGGAGTCCAAACGGAATGAAACCTTTGGGAGAGTTATTTTTGGAACGAAAGCAATCCAGGAGACTTGGAGTAGACTTCAGGGAAGCAATGAGGTGTCCACGAGGGTCCAGGGCACGCCCCCCACCCTCGTGGGCCCCTCGTGGCTCCCCTGACCGAGTTCTTTCACCTATATATATCCATATACCCTGAAAACATCCAGGGCACAATAGATCGGGAGTTCCGCCGCAAGCCTCTCAGAGCCACCAAAACCAATCGGGACCTGTTCCAAAGACTGCACGGAGGGGGATCCTCACCGTGGCCATCTTCATCATCCTGGCGCCTCCATGACGAGGAGGAGTAGTTCATCCTCGGGCTGAGGGTATGTACCAGTAGCTATGTGTTTGATCTCTCTCTCTCTCGTGTTCTTGATTTGGCACGATCTTGATGTACCACGAGCTTTGCTATTATAGTTGGATCTTATGATGTTTCTCCCCCTCTACTCTCTTGTAATGGATTGAGTTTTCCTTTTGATGTTATCTTATCGGATTGAGGCGTTAAAGATTTGAGAACACTTGATGTATGTCTTACATGTGCTTATCTGTGGTGACAATGGGATATTCACGTGATCTACTTGATGTATGTTTTGGAGATCAACTTGCGGGTTCAGTGACCTTGTGAACTTATGCATAGGGGTTGGCGCACGTTTTTGTCTTGACTCTCTGGTAGAAACTTTGGGGCACTCTTTGAAGTTCTTTGTGTTGGTTGAATAGATGAATCTAAGATTGTGTGATGCATATCATATAATCATACCCACGGATACTTGAGGTGACATTTGAGTCTTAAGGTGTTATTCTAGTACGAACTCTAGGATAGATCGAACGGAAAGAATAGCTTCATGTTATTTTACTACGGACTCTTGAATAGATTGATCAGAAAGGATAACTTTGAGGTGGTTTCGTACCCTACCATGATCTCTTCGTTTATTCTCCGCTATTAGTGACTTTGGAGTGACTCTTTGTTGCATGTTGAGGGATAGTTATATGATCCAATTATGTTATTATTGTTGAGAGAACTTGCACTAGTGAAAGTATGAACCCTAGGCCTTGTTTCCTAGCATTGCAATACCGTTTACGCTCACTTTTACCACTTGTTACCTTGCTGTTTTTATATTTTCAGATTACAAAAACCTATATCTATCATCCATATTGCACTTGTATCACCATCTCTTCGCCAAACTAGTGCACCTATACAATTTACCATTGTATTGGGTGTATTGGGGGCACAAGAGACTCTTTGTTATTTGGTTGCAGGGTTGTTTGAGAGAGACCATCTTCATCCTATGCCTCCCACGGATTGATAAACCTTAGGTTATCCACTTGAGGGAAATTTGCTACTGTCCTAAAAACCTCTGCACTTGGAGGCCCAACAACGTCTACAATAAGAAGGTTGTGTAGTAGACATCAAGCCTCCCAGCTGGAGCTGTCCTATGATGACGGCAGAGTGGCTGAGCGACGACGACGGACCGGTGCCATTGGCGATTGTGGGAGAAGCAGACGAGATAAGCTACAGGGAGGGAGGGGAAAATGCGACGCAGTACTGGCCGGCCGTGAGGGTTTATATAGCAGGCCAGTAAGCATTGGGATTTTTGGGCATTTCACCAAGTCGGGCGGGAAGCTTGCGTGGGAACCTGCGAGGTTGCGCGGGAACGGGCTCATCGACAATTCATTGGCGCCACTTCGAGCCACCGTTTGGCCAAAAGAACGCCCCCGCGCGCTGCGCGAGCTTGCGCTGTAAGCCGTCTGCGGCAGCGGGGTGACAAGACGTGCGAGAGGAGGACGAAAGGACACGTACACATACGGTTAATACAAAAAAACGTTTGCGATTTAATTACCTACTATCCCCTCGTTCTGGTTATATATAAGTAGGATTTAACTCATAAAATACGAATGCATGTCGCCAAAGGTTATATCGTTGGAGTCATATTTGAACATAGTTTCCAGCTATACAATTTTTGTAACTTGCATTAACACTTTTTTGGTTAAATTTAAGGTTATATACCAACAAGCGTTTGCCCGCAACACAGACGGCTTATTCCATTACAATTAGCTCGGATGGATCAACTGTATGCCATGTATCACACACGCAACTCTAATCTGATTCATGCTTGATGTCTCCGACATCGCTCACACAATTCGTCGTATTTGCCACCTATCACTGTGCTGGCCTCTGCTCATGTCCCTCGGCAAGCTCTGCTTGCTGTTAGGCGCCGCAGCGTGCCGTGCTCGCCGTTAGGCGCCGCGGTGCGCTCTGCTCGCATCTGTCGGTGCGCTGGGCTTGTGGACACCTTTTCCTTGCATTTTCAACTGCTATATGCATATATATATGGTTGCTCGCCGTTGAGGCGACCGTTGAGCGCTCTGCTCACGTCCCTCCGTGCGTGCTCTGCCAACGGTTGGGCGTGCGCACGATCACGTCGAGGGGCCCATATGCATGCAGTTGCACCGCACGTGTTGCCACGCGATGCAGTTACATGTGGCACGATGGAGTTACACGCTGCAAATTAGAACTGCCATCAGGGCCTGCTGATATTCCTGGCCGTCCAGCTTTCCCTTTAATTCCCGCAGCCATTATAACCTTAGTCTCTTCAACCTTTTGATCGCACCCCACAACACAACAAGAACACCCACGACGACACATAGAGAGGGGATGTCTAGCGGCGCTCCAATGGAGTTCGGCGAGCATAGAGTGGAGACCCACGCGAGGGAGACGGATCTTCCGGTGGTGTACACCATCGACCCGACCGTGGTGGACGACTACATCAACAATGTTGAGCAGTTGCTTGCTCGAGACAAGTACAAGGTGGTCAGCATCAACCTCCAGTACACCGCCGGTCGTCCCGGCATAGATCAAAAAATTGTCGTCACCCAGTTGTGCGTGCGCCATCATCTCCTCATCTACCACTACTGCATGGCTACAGAGCCTTGCGACCGTTTCAACAGGTTTGTCAACAGCACCGACTACAAGTTCACCACGGTGGAAACCAAAAACGATGTAAAAGCGCTCAGTGTTACGGGCTTGGCCTGCAAGAACCTTGTCGAAATCCGTGACCACTAAAGGGTCTGGGGCAGCACGAAGAAGGACTCTCTTGTCGAAGTCGCCTCGGCCATCATCAACCCCTACTACAAAAAGATGAAGCAGGATGCCCAGAGAACAAGTCTCGTATCGTGGCACAGGGCCTGGATGCGGCAACTGGATGAACCTCACCTCAGGTTCGCGGCCAAGAGCGTGTACACATGCTACGAGATGCATAGTCAGATTGTTGACATGAGGAAGTGCCTCGTTACCCAAATCGACGAGCCCGGATCAAGCCAAAAGTAGAGCAAGCGTCACAAGAAGTAGATGATGATCAGATGATCGTTTATGCTAGTTAATCATGCATGTAATATATAGTTTACTTTATTGGTGTGTGGAAATGTCATGCGTGTAGTAGCCACCTATGTAATTATGCATGTAATAGTTTACTTTGGTGTGTGCAAATGCCATGGTTGTAGTAGCCACCTATGTAAGTGGATGTTTAATTTGGTTATGCAACCATGTCCTTATAAGTGCGTATATAATGTTGTTGTCCTGTATGCAATCCCATCGCACAACACACATGTCTTACTAGCAGCAACAGTCTGTGTTATTATCGGTCTTCGCACACATTTCTGATTACAGGCATGTTTGTCGCGTATCACACACATCTTGTTATATTGAACCGTTTATGTTCTCTTGTCTCAACACAAACAGTTCATCCGAGTGAACCACATGCCATATATCGAACACACTTTGATCTGGCTGACTGTTTCTTTTCTGTTGCCTAATCACAAATAGTCCATCCGAGTGAACCGTATGATGTATATCACACACACCTTCATCTGGCTGCCCATTTCTTTTGTTCCTCCTCATCGCAAACAGTTAATTGAACTGAACTGTATGCCCTGCATCGCACATGCAACTAAAATCTGAACCGTGTTTGATGCATCCTCCATCGCAAATGTTTTGCACCTTTTTTGACGGGTTTTTTTACACCACCGTTTGCGATTATTGCATCACACATAGTTCGTCGAAGGGTCTCCAATCGTAGTGTCGCGTTAGCAGCATCCTGCAGTAGTGTTTGGCTCTCTCAAATAGGTGTGTCCAGCAAGGATAGATGACACAAACTAAAAAGAAAAACAAGCAAAGACCTGTATAATACAAGACGCTCCAAGCAAAAATTATGATATGTGACGAATAAAAATATAGCTCCAAGTAAAATACCGACGGTCGTTAGAAGAAAGAGGGAATGCCTTCCGGGGCATCCATAAGCTTAGTTGCTTGTTTCTCTTTGGATAATAACTTGGGTGCCATGCGGCATCCCCAAGCTTAGGCTCTTCTTACTCCTTATTCCTTCATCCATCATGATCTCACCCAAAACTTGAAAACTTCAATCACACAAAACTTAACAAAACCTTCATGAGATCCGTTAGTATAACAAAGCAAATCACCACTCTAAGTACTATTGCAAACCCATTCATATTTTATTTTTGCATTATATCTAATGTATTCAAACTTTACCATGGCTTATACTCTCCAATACAAACCATAGATTCATCAAAATAAGCACACAACGCTAAGAAAACAGAATCTGTCAAAAACAGAAAAGTCTGTAGCAATCTGAAAACTTCGTATACATCTGTAACTCCAAAAACTGAAAATTTACGGTAATGTAGGCAATTTGTATACCAATCTTGTGTGAAAAATTCAGAATTTTAGCACGCTTGATTTTAAACAATTCTGTTACTGACGCACAAAGTTGTGTTTTTTAACAAGATCAAATCAACTATCACCCAACATGATCCCAAAGGCTTTACTTGGTACAAACACTAATTGAAACATAAAAACACAATCATAACAATAGCATAATTGTGCAAACACTCAAGAACAGAAAGAAAAAGGCAAAAATAAAATTTATTCATTGGGTTGACTCCCAATAAGCGCTATCATTTTATGCCCCTAGCTAGGCATAATGCATAGATTCAAATATTGTCATCTTTGGTTTCCAATTTCTTAATGACACAACCAAAATTCCTCGAGGATTTAGCATATAAATTTTCAATAACAATACTCCTAGGAACGAGATTGAAAAATTCATTCTTACATGTAGGATCTTTTATCACTTCAACAAAATCAGGATGAATACTAATCATTTTAAGATCTTCCTTTGTTATTAGAAGCGGCACCCTTGTTCTTGGTGGCTTGAGTAAACTTGCAAATTTTTACGGTAGTTTTTTTCCAATAGTTTTAACGAAAGAAAATGCGGAGCTTAAGTTACTAAAAATTTCTTCCAACTTATCAATCCGAGAGGGGCTTTCTTCAATTCTTTCATTGATTATAGTTTCCTTTTCTTTTAGTAGCTTAAAAACCTCTCCCGTTTTTGACCCAAATTTATTAGCAAGATTATGCATTCTTTTCTCCAAATTTTTAATTTGTTCCTCAATAATCATCTTCTTTTCAATAGCATCTAATCTTTAATTAACATGCTTGAGACTCAAATCTGCGTCATTAACAATGATAGGTGGTGAGCCCACTAGATTTCCCATGGCATTAAAAGGATCCAAAGATGGACACATCAAGAAATTCCCACAGGTAATCGTATCAACGACCAATCTATACCAAGTGGTAATGCCCACATAAAAACTGCGAAGAAGAACAACGGTAGATTGCTTATGAATAGATCTATTATGAGCATTGCAAATTCTATACCAAGCATCTTTTAGATTCTCCCCTCCCCTTTGTTTAAAATTAAGAACCTCATTCTCGGGGGTACAAGCAATAGAGGAAGAACTAGCCAGAATGACAAAGCAAGCAAGATTGCACACAAAACAGATCTAATGAGAAAACGGCGAACGAGAAAGAGGGCGAATAAAACGGCAAAGTTTTATGAAATGGGGGAGATGAAAACGAGAGGCAAATGACAAATAATGTAAATTGCAAGGAGATGAGATTTGTGATTGGGAACCTGATAGATGTTGATGATGTCTCCCCGACAATAGCGCCAGAAATTGGCGAGTTGTTGGGAGACTTGACTGCAGGGGCCGCCCAGGAGTAACAGGGGCGATGACACTGGGGCAGCAGGGGCGGCGGCGACTGAGTTATGAGTTAAGGGTTCATCCTGGTTTGAGAGGAGGCTGTGCAGTCAAACATGTAAAAGGGTAGTTTTGTCCTCTATTTTGTGCACTTATTTTGTCTATCATTTACATAGATTTTTTTTGTGTTGAAAAGTGGCAAAAAATCAAAATGCAAACTAAGAAGTGTCACCATATCAATTTCAATGTAATGAGTGGCAAAGTGTCAAAGTCCAATGTAACGGGTGACAAATAATCAAATCGCCCGTCGATCTACTGCCATACCACCGTTCCCAATCCTCTCGCAAGCTTCCTCGCCGCCCATCTCCATCCACCAACTGCCCCTCCCCACTCGTCACCCTGCAGTCTGGTCGATTCCCTGAGAGCATCTCCAGGAACGCCCTCAGGCCACTTTTTTAGCACCGACGGTAAAAAATCCTCCCACTCGCGCCCCCAAAGCCTCACTTTTTGCCGGATTTAGAGAAAAACAACGCCGGCAGTCCCACCCCAAACCCAGCCCCCCGAGGGGCAGCTGGGCGTCCCGCGCCTCCTTTTTCCCGTGGTTGGCCCACCCTCAGCCTAACACCTCCCTCTCTCCTCTCTTTTCATCTGGGTCCCACCCACGCGCCCTCACCCTCTCTCCTCTCTTTTCCTCTCTCCTCTCCCATGCCCCTCTCTCTCGACCACGCCGACGAGGCAGCGAGGCAGCGAGTGCGAGGCCGGCATCCGGTGTGCGGGGCAGCGAGGTCGCCTGGGGCGTGTGTGCTCGACGAGGTCGCCTGGGGCGTGCGTCCTCGATGGCGCGGAGGCCACGAAGATGTAGCCGCGGAGGCGTGGAGGCCGGGCCAGATGGACGCTGGCAGGATGGCGTGCTTGCCGCGTGCAGCCTCTTCCACTCCCCCGTCCGCGCTGCAGTACAAGGATGTCATGCGAGCTCTGCCTCAGCCACCACGCCTAC
Source organism: Aegilops speltoides (assembly GCA_021437245.1). Lineage (NCBI taxonomy): Eukaryota > Viridiplantae > Streptophyta > Magnoliopsida > Poales > Poaceae > Aegilops > Aegilops speltoides. Next base: position 402,921,931 of record CM038147.1, read on the forward strand.
ACCGCACGTGAGGCTGCCGTGCTCCGCCTCGAGAACTCCGAGCTCTGATACGTCTCCAACGTATCTATAATTTTTGATTGCTCCATGCTACTTTATCTATTGTTTTGGACTATAACGGGCTTCATTTTTCACTTTTATATTACTTTTGGGACTAACCTATTAAACGGAGGCCCAGCCCAGAATTGTTGTTTTTTGCCTTTTTTAGTATTTCGAAGAAACAGAATATCAAACGGAGTCCAAACGGAATGAAACCTTCGGAATCGTGATTTTCCAACCGAACGTGACCCAGGAGACTTGGACCCTACTCCAAGAAGCGCCAGAGGCGGTCACGAGGGTGGAGGGCGCGCCTCTACCTCGTGGGCCCCTCGAGCTGCACCGACGCATTCTTCCTCCTATATATACCTACGTATCCCCGAACGATCAGAACAGGAGCCAAAAACCTAATTCCACCGCCGCAACCTTCTGTATCCATGAGATCCCATCTTGGGGCCTGTTCCGGAGCTCCAACTAGATTGGTAGTTCTTGCAATGGGAGAAGTGCATTTTGGGTTCAATCTTGCGGTGTCCTTACTCAGTGACAGAAAGAGTTGCAAGGCATGTATTGTATTGTTGCCATTGAGGATAACAAGATGGGGTATTTATCATATTGCATGAATTTATTCCTCTACATCATGTCATCTTGCTTAAGGCGTTACTCTGTTTTTAACTTAATACTCTAGATGCATGCTGGATAGCGGTCGATGAGTGGAGTAATAGTAGTAGATGCAGAATCGTTTCGATCTACTTGTCACGGACGTGATGCCTATATACATGATCATACCTAGATAACCTCATAACTATGCTCGATTCTATCAATTGCTCAACAGTAATTTGTTCACTCACCGTAGAATACTTATGCTCTTGAGAGAAGCCACTAGTGAAACCTATGGCCCCCGGGTCTATTCTCATCATATCAATCTCCATCACTTTATTTACTTGCTTTGCTTTTACTTTTTACTTTGCACCTTTATACCAAAAATACCAAAAATATTATCTCTATCAGATCTCACTCTCGTAAGTTTTAGATTCCATCTTTGAAGAAGGTTTTCTTGAAGGGAATGCTATAGATACCTATGAAAGAATGAAAAATATATTTGGGCACCCCATGAATGATAAAGTTGAATCGACTACTCTCTTGTGCTTTTATCAAAATAAAATTATTAAAGACATGAAGTCTAGTGTAGAGGCAAATTTCCGTAACGTGCTTAATCTTACTTCTTCCATTAATGGCCATGTGCTTAACTTAAACAGAAGAATGAACGCCATAGAAAGGAGATCCTCCTCTCCAAGTACCAAAGATGGCAATACCTAGATCTATCCTTGCTTTTATGCCTAGCTAGGGGCGTTAAACGATAGCGCTTGTTGGGAGGCAACCCAATTTTATTTTGTGTTTTTTGTTTTTGCTTCTGTTTAGGAATAAATAATCCATCTACCTTCTGTTTGGATGTGTTTTTATGTTTTAATTAGTGTTTGTGCCAAGTAGGACCTATAGGATAACCTACGATGATAGTTGATTTGATTCTGCTGAAAAACAGAAACTTTGCGCGCACTAATTTAGTTATGATAAATCACAGGAACGTGCTTTTGCGTTGATTCGTTTTTCTTCTGATCAATAAACAAATTTTCCAGGACTTCCTATTTTGGTAGAATTTTTAGAGTTCCAGAAGTTTGCGTTGGTTACAGATTGCTACAGACTGTTCTGTTTTTGACAGATTCTATTTTTCGTGTGTTGTTTGCTTATTTTGAAGAATCTATGGCTAGTAAAATAGTTTATGATCCATAGAGAAGTTGGAATACGGTAGGTTTAACACCAATATAAATAAATAATGAGTTCATTACAGTACCTTGAAGTAGTCTTTTGTTTTCTTTCTCTAACGGAGCTCACAAGATTTCTGTTGAGTTTTGTGTTGTGAAGTTTTCAAGTTTGGGTGAATTCTTTTGATGGATTATGGAACAAGGAGTGGCAAGAGCCTAAGCTTGGGGATGCCCATGGCACCCCCAAGATAATCCAAGGACACCAAAAAGTCAAAGCTTGGGGATGCCCCGGAAGGCATCCCCTCTTTCGTCCACTTCCAACGGTAATTTACTTGGAGCTATATTTTTATTCACCAACATGATATGTGTTTTGCTTGGAGCGTCTTGTATTATTTATGTCTTTGCTTGTTAGTTTACCACAATCATCCTTGCTGTACACACCTTTTGAGAGAGCCATACATGAATTGAAATTTGTTAGAGTACTCTATGTGCTTCACTTATATCTTTTGAGCTTGATAGTTTTGCTCATAGTGCTTCACTTATATCCTTTTGAGCGTGATAATTTTTGCTCTAGTGCTTCACTTAGATCTTTTAGAGCACGGTGGTGGATTTGTTTTAAAGAAACTTGATCTCTCATGCTTCACCTAGATTATTTTGAGAGTTGTTAATAGCATGGTAATTTGCTTAATGTTAATATACTTGGTATTCAAGATATGTGAAACTTTCTTTTGAGTGCGTTGAATACTAAGATAAGTTTGATGCTTGATAATTGTTTTGAGATATGAAGGTGATAATATTAGAGTCATGCTAGTTGAGTAGTTGTGAATTTAAAGAATACTTGTGTTGAAGTTTGTGATTCCCGTAGCATGCACGTATGGTGAACCGTTATGTGATGAACTTGGAGCATGATTTATTTATTGATTGTCTTCCTTATGAGTGGAGGTCGGGGACGAGCGATGGTCTTTTCCTACCAATCTATCCCCTTAGGAGCATGCGCGTAATACTTTGCTTTGATAACTTCTAGATTTTTGCAATAAGTATATGAGTTCTTTATGACTAATGTTGAGTCCATGGATTATACGCACTTTTTCCCATCCTTCCACCATTGCTAGCCTCTCTAATACCGCGCACATTTCGCCGGTATCATACACCCACCATAGACCTTCCTCAAAACATCCACCATACCTACCTATCATGGCATTTCCATAGCCATTCCGAGATATATTGCCATGCAACTTTCCACCGTTCCGTTTATTATGACATGCTCCATCATTGTCATATTGCTAGCATGATCATGTAGTTGACATCGTATTTGTGGCAAAAGCCACCTTTCATAATTCTTTCATACATGTCACTCATGTTTCACTGCATATCCCGGTACACCGCCGGAGGCATTCATATAGAGTCATACTTTGTTCTAAGTATCGAGTTGTAATTGTTGAGTTGTAAGAAAAATAAAAGTGTGATGATCATCATTATTGGAGCATTGTCCCAAGTGAGGAAAGGATGATGGAGTCTATGATTCCCCCACAAGTCGGGATGAGACTCCGGATGAAAAAAAAGAGGCCAAAAAAAAGAGAAAAGGCCCAAATAAAAAAAAATGGGAGAAAAAGAGAGAAGGGACAATGCTACTATCCTTTTACCACACTTGTGCTTCAAAGTAGCACCATGATCTTCATGGTAGAGAGTCTCTCATTTCGTCACTTTCATATACTAGTGGGATTTTTTCATTATAGAACTTGGCTTGTATATTCCAATGATGGGCTTCCTCAAAATGCCCTAAGTCTTCGTGAGCAAGCGAGTTGGATGCACACCCACTTAGTTTCTTTTGTTGAGCTTTCATATACTTATAGCTCTAGTGCATCCGTTGCATGGCAATCCCTACTCACTCATAGTGGAATCTATCGATGGGCATCTCCATAGCCCGTTGATACGCCTAGTTGATGTGAGACTATCTTCCCTCTTTTTGTCTTCTCCACAACCACCGTTCTATTCCACATATAGTGCTATATCCATGGCTCACGCTCATGTATTGCGTGAAGATTGAAAAAGTTTTGAAAATGTTAATGTATGAAACAATTGCTTGGCTTGTCATCGGGGTTGTGCATGATTTAAATACTTTGTGTGGGGAAGATGGAGCATAGCTAGACTATATGATTTTGTAGGGATAACTTTCGTTGGCCATGTTATTTTGAGAAGACATAATTGCTTTGATAGTATGCTTGAAGTATTATTATTTTTATGTCAATATGAACTTTTGTCTTGAATCTTTTGGATCTGAATATTCATACCATGATTAAGAAGATTTACATTGAAATTATGCCAAAGTATCACTCCGCATCAAAAATTCACTTTTTATCATTTACCTACTCGAGGACGAGTAGGAATTAAGCTTGGGGATGCCTGATACGTCTCCAACGTATCTATAATTTTTGATTGCTCCATGCTACTTTATCTATTGTTTTGGACTATAATGGGCTTTATTTTTCACTTTTATATTACTTTTGGGACTAACCTATTAACCGAAGGCCCAGCCCAGAATTGCTGTTTTTTGCCTTTTTCAGTATTTCGAAGAAACAGAATATCAAACGGAATGAAACCTTCGAGATCGTGATTTTCCAACCGAACGTGACCCAGGAGACTTGGACCCTACTCCAAGAAGCACCAGAGGCGGTCACGAGGGTGGAGGGCGCACCCCCCTGGGCGCGCCCCCTACCTCGTGGGCCCCTCGGAGCTCCACCGACGTACTCCTTCCTCCTATATATACCTACGTATCCCCGAACGATCAGAACAGGAGCCAAAAACCTAATTCCACCGCCGCAACCTTCTGTATCCACGAGATCCCATCTTGGGGCCTGTTCCGGAGCTCCGCCGGAGGGGGCATCCACCATGGAGGGCTTCTACATCATCACCATAGCCCCTCCGATGAAGTGTGAGTAGTTTACTTCAGACCTTCGGGTCCATAGCTAGTAGCTAGATGGCTTCTTCTCTCTTTTTGGATCTCAATACAATGTTCTCCCCCTCTCTCGTGGAGATCTATTCAATGTAATCTTCTTTTTGCGGTGTGTTTGTTGAGACCGATGAATTGTGGGTTTATGATCCAGCTTATCTATGAATAATATTTGAATCTTTTCTGAATTCTTTTATGTATGATTGAGTTATCTTCGCAAGTCTCTTCGAATTATCCGTTTGGTTTGGCCAACTAGATTGGTAGTTCTTGCAATGGGAGAAGTGCATTTTGGGTTCAATCTTGCGGTGTCCTTACTCAGTGGCAGAAAGAGTTGCAAGGCACGTATTGTATTGTTGCCATTGAGGATAACAAGATGGGGTATTTATCATATTGCATGAATTTATTCCTCTACATCATGTCATCTTGCTTAAGGCGTTACTGCTTTTTAACTTAATACTCTAGATGCATCTTTGGATAGCGGTCGATGAGTGGAGTAATAGCAGTAGATGCAGAATCGTTTCGATCTACTTGTCACGGACGTGATGCCTATATACATGATCATACCTAGATAACCTCATAACTATGCTCGATTCTATCAATTGCTCAACAGTAATTTGTTCACCCACCATAGAATACTTATGCTCTTGAGAGAAGCCACTAGTGAAACCTATGGCCCCCGGGTCTATTCTCATCATATCAATCTCCATCACTTTATTTACTTGCTTTGCTTTTACTTTTTACTTTGCACCTTTATACCAAAAATACCAAAAATATTAACTCGATCAGATCTCACTCTAGTAAGTGACCGTGAAGGGATTGACAACCCCTAATCGCGTTGGTTGCGAGTAGCTATCGTTTTGTGCAGGCACGAGGGACTTGCATGTGACCTCCTACTGGATTGATACTTTGGTTCTCAAAAACTGAGGGAAATACTTACGCTACTGTGCTGCATCATCCTCTCCTCTTCGGGGAAAACCAACGCAAGCTCGAGACGTAGCAAGCTCTGCATCGTCAACAACGACCTCGCCGGCCGCTTCGCCATGCTCGGTGGCAACCAGCTCTACCAAGTAGTAGATGGATGGGTCACTAGTAGAAAAATGGCCTGATGTGAAGCACATTAATCCCGGTTTGTAACTGAATCGGCACTAATGTGACCATTAGTGCCGGTTCCAACGATTAGGTGGGCGGATCTCATTAGTACCGGTTCATGGCGAACCTTTACCGGTTCGTACCACGAACCGGTACTAAAAAGAGGTTGTGGCAGGCTGTGGCCAGGCTAGGGCCCCACTAGCACCTTTAGTACCTGTTCGTGGCATGAACCGGTACTAGAGTTTTTTAGTTGATTCTTTTTGCAGCTGCAAAAACTGGATGCACTTCGTGTATAAACTGGACAATCTATTAGGAAGTATCAGGGTCTTGGATGAAAACTCATTTGTTACACCGGCTATTCAATATTTTGATAACTTCGTATAACTCCGGACTTTTTTTCATTCAGATGCACAATTCAAATTCACGTCATCAACTTTCAACCCTTTCTGACATAATTTGCTATTTCCGATGCATTTACTGATTTGTTTTCAGAGCTAAATCACCGTGAAAATGAAAAGCACTACAAAATGAACTCTAAAAAGGTTGAAACTTGGAAAGGTATCATCATTTCACCCGCATAGCATGTGCAAAAAAGTAGAGAGGGTTACGGCAAAAATTGGATGCACTTCGTGTACAAACTGGACAATCTCTTAGGAAGTATCAGGGTTTCAGACGAAAACTCATCTGTTACACCAGCTATTCAATATTTTAATAACTTCGTACAACTCCAGATTTTTTTTGCGTTTAGATGCACAATTCAAATCCATGCCATCAACTTTCAACCTTTTCTGACATAATTTGCTCTTTCGATGCATTTACTGATTTGTTTTCAGAGCTAAATCACCGTGAAAGTGAAAAGCACTACAAAATGAACCGAAAATTACTACAAATATGAATATAATGATAAAACACACTAATATAAAATATAAGAAACTTTAAATACATCAAAAAACTACTCACAAATAAATAGAAGAAAATATATAAACCACAAAAGAAAAAAACTATATGAAAAAAATATTTTTTTTCGCCGGTGGGCCTGCTCGGCCTTGGGCGTGCATATGCAGGCCCATAAGGCCCAGCAGTCTCACAAGGCAGCGCGGCAAAGTTAGGCCCAGAGGCCTGCATTATATAGGAGCTCGAAGGAGCAGCCGCGGCTGGGTTTATAAACCAGTGCGGCTACCCTTCGCTCGGCGAGGTGGGACTAAACAATGAGCACCGCGGAACGGGAGCGCACCCCCTTTAGTACCGGTTCGTGGCTCAAACCGGTACTAAAGGGTGGGTCTTTAGTACCGGGTGGAACCACGAACCGGTACTAAAGGGGGGTTGCTTCCTGCCGCTTCGCCTGGCCAAATTTAACATTTAGTACCGGTTCCTTTCTCCAACTGGTAATAAAGGCCTCCCCTATATAACCAGCACTTACGAAAATTTTCAGTTATCATCTTCATCTTCGTCGCACCCGTCCCCGCGCCGCCCCCGTTGCCGTCGTCGCCACCCCTGTCACCGTCGTCACCGCCCCCGTCCGTGCGTCGCCCCCTCACCGTCGTCGCCGCTTCGTCGCTGTCGCCGCCCCCCTCAGAAGATCAATCGTGTGGCTCGGCTGCCCTCGCCACTGGCCATGCTGCCTCATGCACACACACACACACACACACACACAAACACACACAAACACACACACACACACAAATGTTTAATGTCAAAATGTTAGATTATATAAGAATTAGATAACGTTAGATGAGTTAGTTTTTTATACTTTTAGCTATAGATGAATTTATATTAATGTTAGATGAATTAATATATATACTAAATTTAGGTATATGAGATTTGATCATCTAATTAAAATTTTAATATATAGAACTAGCTACTTTATTTTTAGTGAGAAAATAAATAGAACTAGTTTAGTTGAATTAGTTGAACTAGTTAGTTGAATTAGTTGAATTAGGAGCTATACTTTATTTAGGTATATTTTTAGTAAGTGCTTAATTGAATTAATTAGTTGAACTAGCTAGTTGAATTAATAAATCTAATTTAATTAGTTGAATTAATATATTACTAATAAGTGTTTAACGTTTCACCTATGAACATAGGAAATGTCGTCTGACGACGAAACCGATTTCATTATGTGCGAAGACTGCGAAGACCAACGCGGCCTGTTGATACGTCTCCATCGTATCTATAATTTTGGATTGTTTCATGCCAATATTATTCAACTTTCATATATTCTTTGCAACTTTTATACTATTTTTGGGACTAACATATTAATCCAGTGCCCAGTGTCAGTTCCTGTATGTTGCATGTTTTATGTTTCGCAGAAACCCAATATCAAACGGAGTCCAAACGGGCTAAAAACGGACGGAGAATTATTTTGGAATATTTGTGATTTTTGGGAGGAATAATCAACGCGAGACGGTGCCCGAGGGGCCCACGAGACAGGGGGCGAGCCCCAGGGGGCAGGCGCGCCCTGGACCCTCGTGGGCACGCCGTAAGGCGGTTGACGCTCTTATTTTGCCGCAAGAAAGCTGATTTTATGAGAAAAATCTAGGCGAAAGATTCACCCCGATCGGAGTTACGGATCTCCGGATATAAAAGAAATGGTGAAGGGGCAGAATCAGTGAACGCAGAAACAGAGAGAGACAGAGAGATAGATCCAATCTCGGAGGGGCTCTCGCCCCTCCCAAGCCATGGCAGCCAAGGACCAGAGGGGAAACCCTTCTCCCATCTAGGGAGAAGGTCAAGGAAGAAGAAGAAGGGGGGCTCTCTCCCCCTTGCTTCTGGTGGCGCCGGAACGCCACCGGGGGTGATGACCCGCAAGTATACGGGATAGTTGTAGCCTCTTTCGATAAGTAAGAGTGTCGAACCCAACGAGGAGCTAAAGGTAGAACAAATACTCTCTCAAGTCCTATTGGCCACTGATACGACTCTACGCACGCTTGACGTTCGCTTTACCTAGAACAAGTATGAAACTAGAAGTACTTTGTAGGTGTGAAAGGATAGGTTTGCAAGATAATAAAGAATGCGTAAATAAAAACTAGGGGCTGTTTATATAAAGATGAAATAAAGTAAATATAGTGAGTGTTGAAAAGTGGTGGTAGGAGTTGTGGAATTGTCCCTAAGCAATTGACTATGTTACTAGATCGGTAATCACTATTGCAATTCTATTTGAGGGAGAGGCATAAGCTAACATACTTTCTCTACTTGGATCATATGCACTTATGATTGGAACTCTAGCAAGCATCCTCAACTACTAAAGATTCATTAAGGCAAAACCCAACCATAGCATTAAAGTATCAAGTCCCCTTTATCCCATACGCAACAATCCCCTTACTCGGGTTTGTGTTTCAGTCACTCATGTAACCCACTATAAGCGAATCATGAACGCATTGCAACACCCTACAGCGGGAATCCCTCACGCTTGCGCGACATGGAGGGCACAATAGGACAGCACCAATAATAAAACATGCAACTCAAACCAATCATAGCAATTCATCAATCACCGATAGGACAACGAAAATCTACTTAGACATCATAGGATGGCAACACATCATTGGATAATAATATGAAGCAAAAAGCACCATGTTCAAGTAGAGGGTACAGCGGGTTGCGGGAGAGTGGACCGCTGTAGATAGAAGGGGAAGGTGATGGAGATGTTGGTGAAGATGGCGGTGGTGTTGGTGAAGATCGGTGATGATGATGGCCCGGCAGCGCCTCGGCGCCACCGAAGCGAGGGGAGAGAGGCCCCTTCTTATTCTTCTTCCTTGACCTCCTCCTAGATGGGAGAAGGGTTTCCCCTCTGGTCCTTGGCTCCCATGGCGTGGGAGGGCGAGAGCCCTCCGAGATTGTATCTATCTCTCTGCTTTCGCGTTCTCGATTCTACCCTTCACCGTTTCTTTAATATCCGGAGATCCAGAACTCGATTCGGGTGAATCTTTCACCAGATTTTTCTTGTAAAATTAGCTTTCTTGCGGCAAAAGAAGAGCGTCAACCGCTTTACGGGGCCCCAGGAGAGTCCAGGGCGCCTGCCTCCCCGGGCGTGCCCCTATCTCCTGGCCCCTCGGCACCGCCTCGCTGATTTTACTTCCCAAAAATCATAAATATTCCAAAATAATTCTCCGTCTGCTTTTATCCCGTTTGGACTCTGTTTGATATGGGGTTTCTGCGAAACATAAAACATGCAATGCATAAGAACCGACATCGAGCAATCGGATCAATATGTTAGTCCCAAAAAATAGTATAAAAAGTTGCCAAAAGTATATGAAAGTTGTAGAATATTGGCATGGAACAATCAAAAATTATAGATACGATGGAGACGTATCAGCATCCCCAAGCTTAATTCCTGCTCGTCCTCGGGTAGGTGAATGATAGAAAAGAATAATTTTTGATGTGGAATGCTACCTAGCATAATCTAGATCATATATCTTCATGGCATGAATACTAAGACACGAGTGATTCAAAGCAATAGTCTATCATTTGACATAAAAATAATAATACTTTGAGCGTACCAATAAAGCAATCATGTCTTTTGAAAACAACAAGGCAAAAGCAAGCTTATCCCTACAAAATCATATAGTTTGGCCATGCTTCATTTTCGTCACACAAAATGCCCCCATCATGAACAACCCCGATGACAAGCCGAGCAATTGGTTCATACTTTTTAACGCGCTTCAGCTTTTTCAACCCTCACGCAATACATGAGCGCAAGCCATGGATATAACACTATAGGTGGAATAGAATATGATGGTGGAGGTTTATGTGGAGAAGATAAAAAAAAGGAGAAGTCTCACATCAACGCGGCTAATCAACGGGCTATGGAGATGCCCATCAATTGATGTCAATACGAGGAGTAGAGATTGCCATGCAACGGATGCACTAAGAGCTATAAGTGTATGAAAGCTCAACAAAAGAAACTAAGTGGGTGTGCATCCAACTTGCTTGCTCATGAAGACCTAGGGCATTTGAGGAAGCCCATCGTTGGAATATACACGCCAAGTTCTATAATGAAAATCCCCACTAGTATATGAAAGTGACAACATAGGAGACTCTCTATATGAAGAACATGGTGCTACTTTGAAGCACAAGTGTGGTAAAAAGATAGTAACATTCCCCTTTTTCTTTTTTTTTCTTTTTTTCTTTTTCTTTCGGTGGGCTTCTTTGGCCCCCTTTTTTATTTAGGATTCTTTGGCCTTTCCTTTTTTTCTTTTTTTCATGGGGAAATGCTCTATAATGATGATCATCACACTTTTATTTACTTACAACTCAATATTACAACTCGATACTAGAACAAAGATATGAATCTATATGAATGCTTCCGACGGTGTACCGGGATGTGCAATGATCTAGCGTAGCAATGACATCAAAAAAGGAAAAGCCATGAAAACATCATGCTAGCTATCTTACGATCATGCAAAGCAATATGACAATAAATGCTCAAGTCATGTATATGATGATGATGGAAGTTGCATGGCAATATATCTCGGAATGGCTATGGAAATGCCATGATAGGTAGGTATGGTGGCTGTTTTGATGAAGATATAATGAGGCTTATGTGTGATAGAGCATATCCTATCACGGGGTTTGGATGCACCGGCGAAGTTTGCACCAACTCTCGAGGTGAGAAAGGGCGATGAACGCTACCGAAGAGGCTAGCAATGATGGAAAGGTAAAAGTGCGTATAATCCATGGACTCACATTAGTCATAAAGAACTCATGTACTTATTCCAAAAGTTTATTAGCCCTCGAAGCAAAGTACTACTACGCATGCCCCTAGGGGGATAGATTGGTAGGAAAAGACCATCGCTCGTCCCCGACCGCCACTCATAAGGAAGACAATCAAAGAAACACCCCATGCTTCAAATTTGTCACACAACGGTTACCATACGTGCATGCTACGGGACTTGCAAACCTCAACACAAGTGTCTCTACAATCCACAACCACCCACTAGCATGACTCTAATATCACCATCTTTATATCGCAAAACTATTGCAAGGAATCAAACATATCATATTCAGCGATCTACAAGTTTATGTAGGATTTTATGACTAACCATGTGAATGACCAATTCTTGTCATCTCTCTAAATAGATATAAGTGAAGCAAGAGAGTTTAATTCTTTCTACAAAATATATGACCACGCTCTAACAAATACTAGACGATGCCCCGCCCCTTGCGGCGGGATTTTGTATGAAATAAAAATTGTGCGGAAGTAATCACCTAGCTACTGTCTATACAATTTCTATTATAGTAATATAGTAAGATAATTTTTTTATCAATATTTTACAAATAAATAAATAAATGAAGATATATCACAATCTATATATATGTTCAAAGTCAGATGTAAATTACATAAAATGTGCATGAACGACTAACTTTTCTTCCATATAGAGCACCGAAGTATGACGCTAAAAGCTACATGCATGCGTCAATTTATTTTCTTGATTAACACACTCGTAGGGGGTAGTTACTGCGAGAATTTGCATGCATGCGTCAGTTACCACATATGATGGGTGCAGCATCTCTTAGTGTGTAGATCGGATGGATATTACTGACTGATCTAGTATACCAAGGGCTAAATTAATTTGGGTGATGTGGTTCAAGGAGAAGCAAGAGAATTCCTAGTAGTGGGGGCTAGCTATTTAGATATAGTAGATAAGTGAAGCAAAAGAGCATTCTACAAGTGGCGGTTTTCTATGTGAAGAGAAACAGGCCATCCAAACTTCAAATGATATAAGCGAAGCACATGAAGCATTCTATAAAGCCATACTCAAAAGATTTAAGTGAGGTGCTATGAGCATTCTATAAATTAACCAAGGACTATCTCATACCAGCATGGTGCATAAAAGAAAAGTGAAAACTAAATGCAAAAGACACTCCAAGACTTGCACATATCGCATGAACAAAACGAATACGAAAACATACTGATACTTGTTGAAGAAAGAGGGGATGCCTTCCGGGGCATCCCCAAGCTTAGACGCTTGAGTCTCCTTGAATATTTACTTGGGGTGCCTCGGGCATCCCCAAGCTTGAGCTCTTGCCTCTCTTCCTTTTCCTCATATCGAGACCTCCTCGATCAAACACTTCATCCACACAAAACTTCAACAAAAAACTCGGTAAGATCCATTAGTATAATAAAGAAAATCACTACTCTAAGTACTGTTGCAAACCAATTCATATTTTGTTTTTGCATTGTGTCTACTGTAATATAGCTTTTCCATGGCTTAATCCACTAGTATAAATTGATAGATTCATCAAAACAAGCAAACTATGCATCAAAAACAGAATCTGTCAAAAACAGAACAATCTGTAGCAATCTGAACATTCACCATACTTCTGGTACCCCAAAAATTCTACCAAAATTAGGAAAAAAACAAGTTGTACAGCAAGACAGTGCAAAAGGAATCAGAACTATTTGACGTTTCAGTTAAAAATGTAAAATCACGCACTACAGCCAAAGTTTCTGTCCCGCACCGTACAAACCAACAAGCATTGTAAACATCCTAAAGGCAAACTTGGCACATTATTTTTATAATACAATGGAACTGTACAAGGGGAAAATTATTTTTGATTAAAAGTTTCTGTAATCAAGATTCACAAAGTTTCCATGAGCATGAACAAAGTTCAAGGAGCTCTCCCACTTCAACAATGCTTGTCTTTCTCACTTTCACTTTCCATTTTGAAAAGTTTTTTAGGTTCCCCTCTTTATTATTGTGTTTTCAAACTATATAAAAGCACTCAACAGAAATAAATGACTCTCTAAAACTTCCGGGTTGTCTCCCTGGCAGTGCTTTCTTTAAAGCCATTAAGCTAGGCATATAGTCTCAAGTGATGGATCCACCCGAATCCCAAGGTATATAAAAGCCAATTTTAATTAACAATGATTTGTAATTTAATAGTGAGCACAAAGTAACATATATCATGCAACAACGAAGTCCAACTCTCTTCCTATGCATCGGCATGTCATAAAAGAACAATTCATGCACACCAAGTAAAGCCCAATGCATAGTATAATCAGTTTTTTGCAATTCTAGCATATTGGAAACATAGAGAGGTGGAGATATAGTTCCTCTCTCATAATAATTGCAAGTAGGAGCAGCAAGCACATGCATATTACATTCATCAAAATCATCATGTGCAATGATAAAAGGCAACCCATCAATATAATCCTTAATAAGCACAAACTTCCCCGATATAGTGTAGTTTGGAGAATTCAAAAAGATAATAGGACTATCATGCGTGGGTGCAATAGCAACAATTTCATGTTTAACATAAGGAACTATAGCAAGTTCATGTCCATAAGCATAATTCATATTGGCATCTTGGCCACAAGCATAGCAAGCATCATCAAAAAGGGATATTTCAAACAAATTCAAGGGATCATAGCAATCATCATAGCAATCATCCTTCGGTAAGCACGAAGGGGAATTAAATAATGTATGAGTTGGAGGGTTACTCTCATTAGAAGGTGGGCACGGGTAGCTAATCCGCTCTTCCTCCTTTTGTTCTTCGCTCTCCTCATCATCTTTTTCATCCAATGAGCTCACTGTTTCATCAATTTCTTCTTTCATAGCTTCCTGCAAAATATTAGTCTCTTCTTGGACAGCGGAGAAGTCCTCAATATATGGTTTAACATAGGCATTAGAAGCATAGTTATCATAACAATATTGAAATATGGCAAAATTTTCAGATTTGTAAAGAGTAGCATCATACTTTTCAATCAAAGAGGCAATCTCATAAGCACCTTTAATAGCAACAAATTCTTCAATTTGTTGAACATCATAGTAATTGTAAACACCCTTAGCATATGAAGATACGATTCCATTATCACTAAACAAGCATTGATAGGGTAGGTGTTTCTTAGGGTCTTCAGAACAACAAGTAAACTCATATATTTCACATAAATTCCAAGCATAGCATTGCAAACGTGGAATTTGATCCCATAATAGTTTCCCTTTTTCAGATATACGGTGTCGCACAAAACAAGCATGCTCATCTAAATATTTGCCCTCAACTAAACTAGTGGGGGTTTTAGCACGAGCACAAAGGGATCAAAGATGATCCAAGTAAAAAGCTTCAGGAGTGTGATAGATTTTGAGTGGTTCTTCAACCACTGGTTCAGTAGGTAGAACTAATTTTTTTTGGTATTTTGCGTTTCCTACCCATAACTAAAGATGGAAAACAACTAAGAACAGCAAATAAAAATTACTTCGTGATAAAGCAAACAAGCACACACGAGAATATTCACCCCACGCTATGACTCCCCGACAACGGCGCTAGAAAAAGGTCTTGATGACCTGCAAGTATACGGGATAGTTGTAGCCTCTTCCGATAAGTAAGAGTGTCGAACCCAACGAGGAGCTAAAGGTAGAACAAATACTCTCTCAAGTCCTGTCGGCCACTGATACGACTCTAGCACGCTTGACGTTCGCTTTACCTAGAACAAGTATAAAACTAGAAGTAATCTGTAGGTGTGAAAGGATAGGTTTGCAAGATAATGAAGAACACGTAAATAAAAGCTAGGGGCTGTTTATATAAATATGCAATAAAGTAACTATAGCGAGTGTGGAAAAGTGGTGGTAGGAGTTGTGGAATTGTCCCTAAGCAATTGACTATGTTACTAGACCGGTAATCACTATTGCAATTCTATTTGAGGGAGAGGCATAAGCTAACATACTTTCCCTACTTGGATCATATGCACTTATGATTGGAACTCCAGCAAGCATATGCAACTACTAAAGATTCATTAAGGTAAAACCCAACCATAGCATTAAAGTATCAAGTCCTCTTTATCCCATACGCAACAATCCCCTTACTCGGGTTTGTGTTTCAGTCACTCACGCAACCCACTATAAGCAAATCATGAACGCACTGCAACACCCTACAGCGGGAATCCCTCATGCTTGCGTGACATGGAGGGCACAATAGGACAGCACCAATAATAAAACATGCAACTCAAATCAATCGTAGCAATTCATCAATCACCGATAGGACAACGAAAATCTACTCAGACATCATAAGATGGCAACACATCATTGGATAATAATATGAAGCATAAAGCACCATTTTCAAGTAGAGGGTACAGTGGGTTGCGGGAGAGTGGACCACTGTAGATAGAAGGGGGAAGGTGATGGAGATGTTGGCGAAGATGGCGGTGGTGTTGGTGAAGATCGTGGTGATGATGATGGCCCCCGGCAGCGCTCCGGCGCCACCGGAAGCAAGGGGGAGAGAGGCCCTGAAAGTGCAACTAATCCCCGGGTGGTTTTGGTAATTAATAACAACATATATATCATTGAACTAATTATTTCTTGAGAATATTTCAGAAAGTTCAGTGATATGGGTATGGCAATGACTGATGATGTGGACCCCTCAAAATGCTAAGGAAAACATTGGCAAAAAGCTCAAGACTCTATTTTTGGTTTAGTGATCCAAGATCACATTGAGTCCATAGGAAAGCCAATACTATTAAAAGGGATGAGGTTATGATGATGATCCGTTGCTCAAAGTGCTTAGTGATTTATCTCTCAAACTATCGCAATCTTTCATTCCAACATAAACTCATAAGTAATCTCGGTCCCACCGATTCCATAAACTCACCACACCGAGATGAACCACCTCACCATATAGCCAAACCCTAATAATTTCGGATTTTCCGATTCCAAACTCGGTCATACGAAATTGGTGTTGCTAACCTTCAGAACCTTCAGACTCAAATCGGTGTCACCGAGATGAGAAAGTCGGTCCCACCGAGATTGGCAAACCCTAGACTTTGGAAGAATCGGACTAACCGAGATTGTATTTTCGGTCCCACTGAAAATCCCAACGCTCACAAGATTTGAACTTTCGGTCTCACCGAGTTGTCAACTTCGGTCCGACCGAGATTGGTCAAATGTGTGTAACAGTTGGATTTTGTGTGGAGGCTATAAATACCCTCCACCTCCTCTTCATTCGTGGAGAGAGCCATCGAAAGAACTACCACTCCTACCTTACATTTCGAGAAGAAAACTACCTACCCTTGTGTTGAGATCAAGTTGCTCCACTCCCACCATATGAAACTTGATTTCTAGCCTTCCCAAGTTGCTTTCCACTCAATCCTTTCTTCCACCACAGCCAAATCAGTGAGGAGAGTTGAGTGTTGGGGAGATTATCATTTGAAGCACAAGAGCAAGGAGTTCATCATCACCAACACCATCTATTACCTTTTGGAGGGTGGTGCCTCCTAGATTGGTTAGGTGTCGCTTGGGAGCCTCCGTCATGATGTGGAGTTGAACCAAGAAGTTTGTAAGGGCAAGGAGATCGCCTACTTCGTGAAGATCTACCCGAGTAAGGCTAGTCCTCCGTGGACGAGGCCATGATGGCATAGACAAGGTTGCTTCTTCGTGGACCCTTCGTGGGTGGAGCCCTCCGTGGACTCTCGCAGCTGCTACCCTCCGTGGGTTGAAGTCTCCATCAACGTGGATTGACGATAGCACCACCTATCGGAACCACGAGAAAAATCTCCGTGTCTCCAAATTGCGCTTGCTCTTCTCCACCTCTTATTTACTACATGTGCAATTTACTTTCCGCTGCCACTACTCTAGAATTGCATGTGTAGGGTGATACTTGACTTGCTCATCATTGTGAACTTGCTAAAAACTTGCCCTAATCAAAAGGATAAACTTTTAAGTTGTCAAGTAGTCTAATCACCCCCCCTCTAGACATACTTCCGATCCTACAAGTGGTATCGAGCTTTGGTCTCCATTGGATTGGTTTCATTGCATTGACTCCATAAGCTTGGTTTCACAACCTAGGAGAGTATGGCGCCTAGTGAGGGTAATTTTCATAGAGGTCCTTACTTTGATGGTTCAAACTTTGCTAGTTGGAAGCATAAAATGAAAATGCATATTCTTGGACATAACCCCGCCGATGGGGCATTATTTGTGTTGGCTTGCAAGGTGAGTTCTTCGAAGAAGGAAAAGTTCCGGATCGCGAAGCTACTGCGGATGAGTTGCGGATGTTACGAACAATGCTCAAGCTTGTGACATTCTCTTCAATGCTTTGTGTCCCGAGGAGTTCAACAAGATCAGCCGCCTTGAGAATGCAAAAGAGATTTGGGATACTTTGGTCGAAATGCACGAAGGTACCGAGTCCGTGAAGGAATCAAAGCTAGATGTTCTTCAAGGTCACTTGACAAGTTCAAGATGAAGGAAGGTGAAGGAGTCGCTGAAATGTACTCTAGGCTTGCTCTCATCACCAATGAGATGGCAGGCTTAGGAAGCGAAGAAATGACCGATCGATTCATCATCAAGAAGATCCTCGAGCTTTGGATGGAAAGTATGACACCGTGTGCACTTTGATCCAAATGATGCCAAACTACAAAGATCTCAAGCCTACCAAGTCATTGGAAGAATTGTTGCTCATGAGATGACACTTAAAGATAAGGAAGAGCTTCACAACAAGTCAAGTGGTGCTTACAAAGCTGCAGTTGAAGCTCCCACAACCTCAAGTGACAAGCTAGTTTCCAATGAAGAGATAAGCCTAATGGTGAAGAACTTCAACAAATTCTACAAGAGTAGAAGCAAGGAAAGAAGCTCAAAGTCTAGATCATATGATGAAAAGAGATCTTCTAGTCGTGATCGAATCTGCTACAATTGTGGAAGACCGGACACTACTCAAATGAGTGTTCGACTCCCCACAAGAGAAGAGAAGAATCTCCAAGAAGAAGAAGCTCAAGAGAAGAGTCGCCTCGAAAAGAGAGAAGGAGTAGAGATGATCGTTATGAACGAAGATCCTCTCGGAGAAGCAAGGATTCGGAAAGGAAAGACAAGTCATCAAGGAGCTACACAAGAAGAAAACATCAAGCTCATGTTAGTGAATGGGTTTCCGCCCGACTCGGACAATCACTCCGAAAGAAGCTATCACTCCAACTCCGAATACTGATCAAGATGAAGGTGTTGCGGTCTTGCTCTCGTGTCCTCCAACTCCAACTCCTATGACTTGTTTGATTCACCAAATGAGGGAATTGGAAGATGCTTCATGGCAAAAGGCCCCAAGGTATCACACCCTGAATTTATTGACTTTGATAGTGATGAGGATGACTTGCTTGGTGAAGATGAGCTTTTACATGATAAATCTAGTGAGCTTAGTAATGATGAACATGCTAATAGTCTTTATAGTCGAGAAGAGTCGAATGACAATGCTATGAAGGAGATTGAGTGTCTAACTAAAGAACTAAACACTCTTAAGTTAGCTCATGAAACAACTCAAGAAGATCATAGAGAGCTCCTAAGATCTCATGAGAAGCTACGCTTCGAGAAGCTCAATCTAGAGCAAGAACATGAGTTTCTAAAAGCTATCAATGACGATCTTGAAAGAAGAGTTCTTCATATCTTGCCAAACGACTTCTCTTGTCTAATTTCTTGCCACCTATTAAAACTAAGCATGACAAGCATAAGAAAAATTCTTCATCTAGTAGTAACAATAATCATGCCAAATCAAATGTTGTTACTTCTAGTAATTCTCTTGATTCCACTAACAATGTTTCAAGCCAAGTTTCACTTGAGCAAGAAAATAGTCTATTGAAAGGGATTATAGAGAAAGGTGTCTACAAGAGTCTTGCCGAAGCAAGAGCTTTGAGGAAATTGTTCGCAAGCAAGGAAGACAGGAAGAATCAAGGAATTGGTTTTGAGCGAAAGTTCAACGCCGAGGGTGTTGAATGGGAAGAAGGTCAATATCCCACTCCAAAGTTTGTTTCTCAAAAGGAGAAGTATGATCCTACTTCTTCCAATGAGGAACAAGCTCAAGATGACCTTCCACCACAAGACCACAAGCTAAAAGGCAAGGACAAGCTTCAAGAGGAGATTGATGCATTCATTGAAGCACCCAAGGCCATGGTCAAGTGGGTTCCCAAGGCAACTTCAAGTTCTACTTGACAAGCTCAACTACTACCCCAAGGATTCCCATCAAGATGATGTGGATCCCAAGAAGAAGAACTAGAGAGTTCTTGAGGGTGACTCCGCCAATATACTTCACTCACATTCATTTTGGCAAGAACTTGTGCAATCAACTTCCACATCTTGCACTAGTTCATGGAGTCACAAACCCTCATGTTGGTAAGTCAAGGGACAAGGTAATCATTGCTTTCATGGACATCATCTATTGTGTACTTCAATCTATGTCCATGGATATCCTTGTTTGTTCCTTGTGGGACTAACCCATGTAGGTATTGAAAGTGCCCGAATCCAAAGGATTGCTCCCAACTCTTGATGATCTTCATCAACATTGAGCATCCACATCTTCAACATCTACATGAAGTCTTCAACGACAACCCAAGGTTAGTTTGACCCTTTAAAAGGGGTTCTCACATCAAGGGGGAGCTTTGCTCTAAAGAAATGAGCTAAAGCATCTTCTAAAGATGTGAACACATTAATGCTTTATGTAAAAGTGGTAACCCCACTTGTGCTTAAACGATGAGTATGACCTATGATCAAATGTTCTCATTTGACTCCTAGGTCAATATACTCATATATAGATGACCTAGTCATCGCCAAATTGTGTGCTAGTTGCTAAGTGTTTTGTTTGTGCATGTTTGACACATATTTTATTTGCTATCTTATTGTGTGAGCATGTTGGATGCATGATTTTATCCATTCGAGGACATCCATTTGTTGCTTTGGTCTTTTGGATTTTTCTTTTTGACCAAATGGATGGACAAGAATGCCTAAGTTTTTCCCCTAGCTATCTATGCTTTCTTGTCTCAAACTCCATTCATGCTTATATCACAAACTTTGAACAAGACTTTTTGGACAGCATCGAGTGAGGAGCACTCGAGCCACCGATCCGTCAAAAGCTTAAATTCCAAAACCTTCTAAGTACTTTCGGTCAAACCAATATACTCAAATCGGACAGACCGAAATTACTTGGATTGATCTAGGTTTTCACCTCGGTGAAACCGAAGTTAGTAAATTTCGGCGTGATCAAGTGAGTAATCGCACGCAGATTAACCATCTCGGTCCCACCGAAGTTTTCCAACTTGGTCCCACCGACACCGAAGGGTATATATACCCGAGGGGCGCGCTGATTATTCCTTCAAACGCCTCGCCTCAAACCCTTCGCTGCCGTCGCCGTGGTCTCGGATCGTCTCCGCCGTCGCTTCAGGCGCCTCGCCATGGTCTCCATCGCCGTCAACGGTCAATCTCATCGCGACGTTGCCGCCGTAGTGAAGCTCCACCAGATTGGGTGAGTTTCATCCCTCTCGTGCTTCAACCTCTGATTCTATGCACGATAGGTCTTGCCTAGCTTCTTGCCAAGTTTGAAATCTTCCTATCCAGCAGATTAGATCTTAGAACAAAATTCGAGTGAAAATTTTAGGTTAGGTTTCGCCGAACACATCTCGGTGTGACCGATTCTACATTCTCGGATCGACCGATTTGGCCTCCGCCATTGACCGCACTTTTCGGTTAAACCGAAGTTGTGCAAATCGGTAAGACCGAAATGAGGATTTAGTGAAACCCTAGTGCTCTCGGCTAGACCGAAACCCATTTCGGTCCAACCGAAAGTGGTGTGAACGGTTAGGTTTAGACACTTCGGATTCACCGAATTTTTAGACTCGGTCAGACCGAAATGTATTCTGTGAAAACCTAAAACTGAAGTTTGAACTCATCCTTTTTGCAAAATCCTCTGCAGTTTGTGATAACTCTTCTATTCTGCCTATACCTATTCTTTTCACAGGTTGTCAGTCATGTCTGATGCAAGTGACAGCCAGAACAGGTCCGATTCACCAGTTGAGATTCCAGAGGCGATTACAAGTCCCAAGCAAGCAGTTTTTCAGATGATGGAGAGAGGAGCACTCCAAGTGGATTGCCTCCTGCTGCCACCAGGCAGGAAGAAGAGGAATTCGATGAGGAAGACTCGACTTTGTTGTTGATGAGGAGATTACTTCAAAGCCAAAGAGGAAAGTGGTTGCCAAAGGCTATCAAGGGCAACAGACAAAGAAAGGCACCAGAAAGAGAAGAAATCCACTGATTGCAAAGAAGCTGAGCATGGAAGAAGAAACCTCCAAAGAAGATCAAGAAAACTTCCAAGAGGAAGAGGCTAGTTCATGAAGAAGCTGATGATGACTCTGATGAGGAAGCACCCCAGCCTCCTCAGAAGCAAAAGTTGATGGGAGACGCCATCAGGACAGGAGCGCCCACTAAATCTAAGCCATCAGCTCCAGCAAAGGCAGCCCAAGCCAAACCTGCTGCCAAGCCTAAGAAAACGAAGAAGAAATATTCCCGCTTGAGAGAAGAAGAAGGACAATGTGCCACCGCTGAATCGATGAAGAGGCACATGTTTTGTCAAGCTCGACATGAAATTGCCGATTCATAATGATGCTCATCCTCGAGCTGAAAATATGAAGGAAAGGAAGGACAAAGGTCTCGAGCTATGGAGGCAAGTTGATCCATATGCCACCAGGAGAAGGACAATTGTTGACTCAAGGTTCCACACCGAGAGCAACAAGATTTCTATGAGACAGTGCTCATGGACAAGAAACCAATTGTTGCCGACACGAGATATGTAGATCGGGAATACATCGACAAGTGAATAGCACAGAGACTACTTCCCACATGTGCATGAGAGCTTCACCGCATGTGGAGTTGCAGAGTTCGTTGGTCGAAACCGATCGCTTGGAATGATGAGATGATCATGCGGTTCTATGCCACAAACACATTTCTATCCGGATGGCGAATTGTATGGATGATGAAGGCGTAGATTCTCCTCAACTGTTGAGGAATGGAGAGCATTGCTGAATGCACCAAAGATCAAGGGATGATGATGTTGATGTCTATGGCATTCCAAAGAAGAATCACGAGTCTATGAAGAACATGTACAATGAGGTACCGACAAGGATGTTGAGATATGGAAGCTTGGATCAGTTTATCATCTTGAGCAGGTCTCCCAACCACTAACACCATTACGAGGCATACTTTGATGCCCAAGTCAGAGACCACCGCATGATAAGAGGCTATTCTATCAACATGCTGCACATTCTAGATCGAAGGCACCTTTTAAGGTGATGGACCCGATAGTAGAGACTATCAAGAGGACAATGCAGCAGACTGAAGAGGTCGTGTGGGTTTGCTCCGCACATTCAGATGCTCATCAATGCCAAGTTTAGCACGGACACCTACCGTTGGATAGACCCCACTTGCCACCGCAGCTGAACATGAAGATAATGAAGTTGTGATGACCGAGGATGCTCCCACATCTGTTGAAGGACACGCTAAGTCTGAAGCTGCCAAACAAGCTAAAGCTGAGAAGGAAGAAGAAGCAGCAGAAGAAAGCCCAAGAGCGTTGGAGAACAACTTCTTGAAGCCACTCAGAGAATTGAACTACGCTGGCCAAGATAGTGCGCCTCGGGAGAGCCTTGAGAGGATAGTTGAAGATAAGTTCCATGCTCTGGATGTCAAGTCGATCAAGTGCAGTCACCGTCAACAAGCTTGAGGCGACATTGAGGAAGCGAAGAGGAGAAGGCAGAGCTCATGAAGGAGATGGAAGGTGATCTAGTCCAGATGACTATGAGCAGCCTGCTGCAGTGCCCACAAAGCCCAGATCATTGCTATTCCAAAGGATGACCCTGTGGCTACTACATCAAGCACCTCCTACAGCTCCGCTGGCCCAGCTCCAGCTCAAAGTGTCCACTCCTCCAGCTCCACAGACTTCAGCAGAAGCTTTTGCAGATGCAGCTATCTCCACTCCATCGACGCAGACAGGAGCC
Organism: Aegilops speltoides; assembly: GCA_021437245.1. Lineage (NCBI taxonomy): Eukaryota > Viridiplantae > Streptophyta > Magnoliopsida > Poales > Poaceae > Aegilops > Aegilops speltoides. Next base: position 402,945,485 of record CM038147.1, read on the forward strand.
GCCAGCAGAGTCCCTAGTGACGATTAGCTCTATACCTTTCGAACTTTTTGGTAACTTGTTGCCAAAGGGGGAGAAATTGTATAGATCATAGGACTTTGAGAGAGAGAGTGCTTGTTTTTGCTCTTTCGTTTGCGGTTTTCCTTGAGATACTTTTGAGTTCTTCGAGACATTTCGTGTGTTTGATACTACGTTTGCTCTATCTTTGATGAGTGCTTGATCATACTATGCTTAATGTGTGCTTAATGCTTATCATATTCTATTCATATCTTGTATGATCACTTACTCATGTCTTGGTGATTGGGTGCATGCTATTCATTCTTATCATTTTGTGCGCTCCACCAAGATGTATGTGACATGGAAGAGTGACCCATGATCCTAATCGATTGTGCATTTGCATTCAAACGCAAATCTTAAATAATGCACAAATTTAGGGGGAGCTCTTGCTTATCACATACTTCTCAAAGCGACGATGTTATTCATTGATTATATCATTTGTCGAAGCTTTGATCTATATGTTGTCATCAATTACCAAAAAGGGGGAGATTGAAAGTGCAACTAATCCCCGGTGGTTTTGGTAATTAATAACAACATATATATCATTGAACTAATTATTTCTTGAGAATATTTCAGAAAGTTCAGTGATATGGGTATGGCAATGACTGATGATGTGGACCCTCAAAATGCTAAGGAAAACATTGGCAAAAGCTCAAGACTCTATTTTTGGTTTAGTGATCCAAGATCACATTGAGTCCATAGGAAAGCCAATACTATTAAAGGGGATGAGGTTATGATGATGATCTGGTTGCTCAAAGTGCTTAGTGATTTATCTCTCAAACTATCAGCAATCTTTCATTCCAACATAAACTCATAAGTAATCTCGGTCCCACCGATTCCATAAACTCACCACACCGAGATGAACCACCTCACCATATAGCCAAACCCTAATAATTTCGGATTTTCCGATTCCAAACTCGGTCATACGAAATTGGTGTTGCTAACCTTCAGAAACCTTCAGACTCAAATCGGTGTCACCGAGATGAGAAAGTCGGTCCCACCGAGATTGGCAAACCCTAGACTTTGGAAGAATCGGACTAACCGAGATTGTATTTTCGGTCCCACTGAAAATCCCAACGCTCACAAGATTTGAACTTTCGGTCTCACCGAGTTGTCAACTTCGGTCCGACCGAGATTGGTCAAATGTGTGTAAGCAGTTGGATTTTGTGTGGAGGCTATAAATACCCTCCACCTCCTCTTCATTCGTGGAGAGAGCCATCGAAAGAACTACCACTCCTACCTTACATTTCGAGAAGAAAACTACCTACCCTTGTGTTGAGATCAAGTTGCTCCACTCCCACCATATGAAACTTGATTTCTAGCCTTCCCAAGTTGCTTTCCACTCAATCCTTTCTTCCACCACAGCCAAATCAGTGAGGAGAGTTGAGTGTTGGGGAGATTATCATTTGAAGCACAAGAGCAAGGAGTTCATCATCACCAACACCATCTATTACCTTTTGGAGGGTGGTGCCTCCTAGATTGGTTAGGTGTCGCTTGGGAGCCTCCGTCATGATGTGGAGTTGAACCAAGAAGTTTGTAAGGGCAAGGAGATCGCCTACTTCGTGAAGATCTACCCCGAGTAAGGCTAGTCCTCCGTGGACGAGGCCATGATGGCATAGACAAGGTTGCTTCTTCGTGGACCCTTCGTGGGTGGAGCCCTCCGTGGACTCTCGCAGCCGTTACCCTCCGTGGGTTGAAGTCTCCATCAACGTGGATTGACGATAGCACCACCTATCGGAACCACGAGAAAAATCTCCGTGTCTCCAAATTGCGTTTGCTCTTCTCCACCTCTTATTTACTACATGTGCAATTTACTTTCCGCTGCCACTACTCTAGAATTGTATGTGTAGGGTGATACTTGACTTGCTCATCATTGTGAACTTGCTAAAAACTTGCCCTAATCAAAAGGATAAACTTTTAAGTTGTCAAGTAGTCTAATCACCCCCCCTCTAGACATACTTCCGATCCTACAAGTGGTATCAGAGCTTTGGTCTCCATTGGATTGGTTTCATTGCATTGACTCCATAAGCTTGGTTTCACAACCTAGGAGAGTATGGCGCCTAGTGAGGGTAATTTTCAGAGAGGTCCTTACTTTGATGGTTCAAACTTTGCTAGTTGGAAGCATAAAATGAAAATGCATATTCTTGGACATAACCCTGCCGCATGGGGCATTATTTGTGTTGGCTTGCAAGGTGAGTTCTTCGAGGAAGGAAAAGTTCCGGATCGCGAAGCTACTGCGGATGAGTTGCGGATGTTACAGAACAATGCTCAAGCTTGTGACATTCTCTTCAATGCTTTGTGTCCCGAGGAGTTCAACAAGATCAGCCGTCTTGAGAATGCAAAAGAGATTTGGGATACTTTGGTGAAATGCACGAAGGTACCGAGTCCGTGAAGGAATCAAAGCTAGATGTTCTTCAAGGTCGACTTGACAAGTTCAAGATGAAGGAAGGTGAAGGAGTCGCTGAAATGTACTCTAGGCTTGCTCTCATCACCAATGAGATGGCAGGCTTAGGAAGCGAAGAAATGACCGACCGATTCATCATCAAGAAGATCCTCAGAGCTTTGGATGGAAAGTATGACACCGTGTGCACTTTGATCCAAATGATGCCAAACTACAAAGATCTCAAGCCTACAAGTCATTGGAAGAATTGTTGCTCATGAGATGACACTTAAAGATAAGGAAGAGCTTCACAACAAGTCAAGTGGTGCTTACAAAGCTGCAGTTGAAGCTCCCACAACCTCAAGTGACAAGCTAGTTTCCAATGAAGAGATAAGCCTAATGGTGAAGAACTTCAACAAATTCTACAAGAGTAGAAGCAAGGAAAGAAGCTCAAAGTCTAGATCATATGATGAAAAGAGATCTTCTAGTCGTGATCGAAATCTGCTATAATTGTGGAAGACCCGGACACTACTCAAATGAGTGTTCGACTCCCCACAAGAGAAGAGAAGAATCTCCAAGAAGAAGAAGCTCAAGAGAAGAGTCGCCTCAAAAGAGAGAAGGAGTAGAGATGATCGTTATGAACGAAGATCCTCTCGGAGAAGCAAGGATTCGGAAAGGAAAGACAAGTCATCAAGGAGCTACACAAGAAGAAAACATCAAGCTCATGTTAGTGAATGGGTTTCCGCTCCGACTCGACAATCACTTCGAAAGAAGCTATCACTCCAACTCCGAATCTGATCAAGATGAAGGTGTTGCGGTCTTGCTCTCGTGTCCTCCAACTCCAACTCCTATGACTTGTTTGATTCACCAAATGAGGGAATTGGAAGATGCTTCATGGCAAAAGGCCCCAAGGTATCACACCCTGAATTTATTGACTTTGATAGTGATGAGGATGACTTGCTTGGTGAAGATGAGCTTTTACATGATAAATCTAGTGAGCTTAGTAATGATGAACATGCTAATAGTCTTTATAGTCGAGAAGAGTTGAATGACAATGCTATGAAGGAGATTGAGCGCCTAACTAAAGAACTAAACACTCTTAAGTTAGCTCATGAAACAACTCAAGAAGATCATAGAGAGCTCCTAAGATCTCATGAGAAGCTACGCTCGAGAAGCTCAATCTAGAGCAAGAACATGAGTTTCTAAAAGCTATCAATGACGATCTTGAAAGAAGAGTTCTTCATATCTTGCCAAACGACTTCTCTTGTCTAATTTCTTGCCACCTATTAAAACTAAGCATGACAAGCATAAGAAAAATTCTTCATCTAGTAGTAACAATAATCATGCCAAATCAAATGTTGTTACTTCTAGTAATTCTCTTGATTCCACTAACAATGTTTCAAGCCAAGTTTCACTTGAGCAAGAAAATAGTCTATTGAAAGGGATTATAGAGAAAGGTGTCTACAAGAGTCTTGCGGAAGCAAGAGCTTTGAGGAAATTGTTCGCAAGCAAGGAAGACAGGAAGAATCAAGGAATTGGTTTTGAGCGAAAGTTCAACGCCGAGGGTGTTGAATGGGAAGAAGGTCAATATCCCACTCCAAAGTTTGTTTCTCAAAAGGAGAAGTATGATCCTACTTCTTCCAATGAGGAACAAGCTCAAGATGACCTTCCACCACAAGACCACAAGCTAAAAGGCAAGGACAAGCTTCAAGAGGAGATTGATGCATTCATTGAAGCACCCAAGGCCATGGTCAAGTGGGTTCCCAAGGCAACTTCAAGTTCTACTTCGACAAGCTCAACTACTACCCCAAGGATTCCCATCAAGATCCATGATCCTAATCGATTGTGCATTTGCATTCAAACGCAAATCTTAAATAATGCACAAATTTAGGGGGAGCTCTTGCTTATCACATACTTCTCAAAGCGACGATGTTATTCATTGATTATATCATTTGTCGAAGCTTTGATCTATATGTTGTCATCAATTACCAAAAAGGGGGAGATTGAAAGCGCAACTAATCCCCGGGTGGTTTTGGTAATTAATAACAACATATATATCATTGAACTAATTATTTCTTGAGAATATTTCAGAAAGTTCAGTGATATGGGTATGGCAATGACTGATGATGTGGACCCCTCAAAATGCTAAGGAAAACATTGGCAAAAAGCTCAAGACTCTATTTTTGGTTTAGTGATCCAAGATCACATTGAGTCCATAGGAAAGCCAATACTATTAAAAGGGGATGAGGTTATGATGATGATCTGGTTGCTCAAAGTGCTTAGTGATTTATCTCTCAAACTATCGCAATCTTTCATTCCAACATAAACTCATAAGTAATCTCGGTCCCACCGATTCCATAAACTCACCACACCGAGATGAACCACCTCAGCCATATAGCCAAACCCTAATAATTTCGGATTTTCCGATTCCAAACTCGGTCATACCGAAATTGGTGTTGCTAACCTTCAGAACCTTCAGACTCAAATCGGTGTCACCGAGATGAGAAAGTCGGTCCCACCGAGATTGGCAAACCCTAGACTTTGGAAGAATCGGACTAACCGAGATTGTATTTTCGGTCCCACTGAAAATCCCAACGCTCACAAGATTTGAACTTTCGGTCTCACCGAGTTGTCAACTTCGGTCTGACCGAGATTGGTCAAATGTGTGTAACGGTTGGATTTTGTGTGGAGGCTATAAATACCCCTCCACCTCCTCTTCATTCGTGGAGAGAGCCATCAAAAAGAACTACCACTCCTACCTTACATTTCGAGAAGAAAACTACCTACCCTTGTGTTGAGATCAAGTTGCTCCACTCCCACCATATGAAACTTGATTTCTAGCCTTCCCAAGTTGCTTTCCACTCAATCCTTTCTTCCACCACAGCCAAATCAGTGAGGAGAGTTGAGTGTTGGGGAGATTATCATTTGAAGCACAAGAGCAAGGAGTTCATCATCACCAACACCATCTATTACCTTTTGGAGGGTGGTGCCTCCTAGATTGGTTAGGTGTCGCTTGGGAGCCTCCGTCATGATGTGGAGTTGAACCAAGAAGTTTGTAAGGGCAAGGAGATCGCCTACTTCATGAAGATCTACCCGAGTAAGGCTAGTCCTCCGTGGACGAGGCCATGATGGCATAGACAAGGTTGCTTCTTCGTGGACCCTTCGTGGGTGGAGCCTCCGTGGACTCTCGCAGCCGTTACCCTCCGTGGGTTGAAGTCTCCATCAACGTGGATTGACGATAGCACCACCTATCGGAACCACGAGAAAAATCTCCGTGTCTCCAAATTGCGTTTGCTCTTCTCCACCTCTTATTTACTACATGTGCAATTTACTTTCCGCTGCCACTACTCTAGAATTGCATGTGTAGGGTGATACTTGACTTGCTCATCATTGTGAACTTGCTAAAAACTTGCCCTAATCAAAAGGATAAACTTTTAAGTTGTCAAGTAGTCTAATCACCCCCCCTCTAGACATACTTCCGATCCTACAGGCCCCTTCTTCTTCTTCTTCCTTGACCTCCTCCCTAGATGGGAGAAGGGTTTTCCCTCTGGTCCTTGGCTCCCATGGCGTGGGAGGGGCGAGAGCCCCTCCGAGATTGGATCTATCTCTCTGTTTCTGCGTTCTCAGATTCTACCCCTTCACCATTTCTTTAATATCCGGAGATCCGTAACTCCGATTGGGGTGAATCTTTCGCCCAGATTTTTCTCGTAAAATTAGCTTTGTTGCGGCAAAAGAAGAGTGTCAACCGCCTTACGGGGGACCCCAGGAGAGTCCACGGTGCGCTTGCCCCCCTGGGGCGCGCCCCCTATCTCCTGGCCCCCTCGGGCATCGTCTCACGTTGATTTTACTTCCCAAAAATCATAAATATTCCAAAATAATTCTCCGTCCATTTTTATCCCGTTTGGACTCCGTTTGATATGGGGTTTCTGCGAAACATAAAACATGCAACAGACAGGAACTGGCACTGGGCACTGGATCAATATGTTAGTCCCAAAAAATAGTATAAAAAGTTGCCAAAAGTATATGAAAGTTGTAGAATATTGGCATGGAACAATCAAAAATTATAGATACGATGGAGACGTATTAGGGGGCCATCATCATCACCGCGATCTTCACCAACACCTCCGCCATCTTCACCAACATCTCCATCACCTTCCCCCATCTATATTCAGCGGTCCACTCTCCCGCAACCCGCTGTACCCATCTACTTGAACATGGTGCTTTATGCTTCATATTATTATCCAATGATGTGTTGCCATCCTATGATGTCTGAGTAGATTTTCGTTGTCCTATGGGTGATTGATGAATTGCTATGATTGGTTTGAGTTGCATGTTTTATTATTGGTGCTGTCCTATGGTGCTCTCCATGTCGCGCAAGCGTGAGGGATCTCCGCTGCAGGGTTTGCAATATGTTCATGATTTGCTTATGGTGGGTGGCGTGAGTGACAGAAGCACAGACCCGAGTAAGTAGGTTGTTTGCATATGGGATAAAGGGGACTTGATACTTTAATGCTATGGTTGGGTTTTACCTTAATGATCTTTAGTAGTTGTGGATGCTTGCTAGAGTTCCAATCATAAGTGCATATGATCCAAGAAGAGAAAGTATGTTAGTTTATGCCTCTCCCTCAAATAGAATTGCAATAGTGATTACCGGTCTAGTAACGTAGCCAATTGCTTAGGGGCAATTTCATAACTCCTACCACCACTTTTTCACACTCGCTATATTTACTTTATTGCTTCTTTATCTAAACAGCCCCTAGTTTGTATTTACGTGCTATTTATTTACTTGCAAACCTATCCAACAACACCTACAAAGTACTTCTAGTTTCATACTTGTTCTAGGTAAAGTGAACACTAAGCGCGTGAGAGTCGTGATCGATGGCGAGATAGGACTTGAGAGAATATTTGTTCTACCTTTAGCTCCTCGTTGGATTCGACACTCTTACTTATCGAAAGAGGCTACAATTATCCCCTACACTTGTGGGTTATCAAGACCTTTTTCTGGCGCCGTTGCGGGGGAGTCATAGTGTGTGGTGAATATTCTCGTGTGTGCTTGTTTGCTTTATCACTAAGTAATTTTTATTTGTTGTTCTTAGTTGTTTTCTATCTTTAGTTATGGGTAGGAAACGCAAAATACCAAAAAAATTAGTTGTACCTACTACACCAATGGTTAAAGAACCACTCAAAATCTATCACACTCCTGAAGCTTTTTACTTGGATCATCTTCGATCCCTTTGTGCTCGTGCTGAAACCCCAACTAGCTTAGTTGAGGGCAAATCTTTAGATGAGCATGCTTGTTATGTGCGACACTGTATCTGAAAAAGGGAAACTTTTACTAGATCAAATTCATCGTTTGCAATGCTATGCTTGTACTTTATGTGAAATATATGATGTTACTTGTTGATCTAAAAACCCTAAGAAACACCTTCCCTACCAATGTGAGTTTATTGATAATGGAATCGTATCTTCGTATGCTAAGGATGTTTATAATTACTATGATGTTCAACAAATTGAAGAATTTGTTGCTTTTAAGGGTGCTTATGATTGCTTCTTTGATTGAAAAGTATGATGCTACTCTCTACAAATCTGAAAATTTTGGCATACTTGAATATTGTTATGATAATTATGCTTCTAATGCCTATGTTAAACTATATATCGAGAAATTCTCCGCTGTCCAAGAAGAGACTAATATTTTGCAGGAGTCTATGCAAGAACAAATTGATGAAACTGTGAGCTCATTGGATGAAAAAGATGATGAGGAGAGCGAAGAACAAAAGGAGGAAGAGCGGATTAGCTACCCGTGCCCAGCTTCTAATGAGAGTAACTCTTCAACTCATACATTGTTTAATTTCCCTTCGTGCTTACCGAAGGATGATTGCTATGATGATTGTTATGATCCCGCTGAACCTCTTGAAATATCCCTTTTTGATGATGCTTGTGGCCAAGATGCCAATATGAATTATGCTTATGGAAATGAACTTGCTATAGTTCCTTATGTTAAACATGAAATTGTTGCTATTGCACCCTCGCATGATAGTCATATTATCTTTTTGAATTCTCCCTGCCACACTATATCGGAGAAGTTTGTGCTTATTAAGGATTATAATGATGGGTTACGTTTTACTACTACACATGATGATTTTGATAGATATAATATCCATGTGCTTGCTGCTCCTACTTGCAATTATTATGAGATAGGAACTATATCTCCACCTCTCTATGTTTCCAATACGATAGAATTGCAAGAAACTGCTTATACTATGCATTGACCTTTACTTGGTGTGCATGAATTGTTCTTTTATGACATGCTGATGCATAGGAAGAGAGTTAGGCTTCGTTGTTGCATGATATATGTTACTTTGTGCTCACTACTAAATTACAAATCATTGTTAATTAAAATTGGCTTTGATATACCTTGGGATCCGGGTGGATCCATTACTTGAGCGCTATATGCCTAGCTTAATGGATTTAAAGAAAGCGCTGCCAGGGAGACAACCCGAAAGTTTTAGAGAGTCATTTATTTCTGTTGTGTGCTTTCATATAGTTTAAAACAAAAAAATAAAGAGGGGAACCCAAAACTTTTCGAAAAGGAAAGTGAAAGTGAGAGAGACAAGCATTGTTGAAGTGGGAGAGCTCCTTGAACTTTGTTCATGCTCACGGAAACTTTGTGAATCTTGATTACAGAAACTTTTCAACAAAAATAATTATCCCCTTGTACAATTCCATTGTATTATAAAAATAATATGCCAAGGTTTGCCTTTAGTATGTTTACAATGCTTGTTGGTTTGTACGTGCAAGATGTAAACTTTGGTCAGAAAAGTCGCGATTTTACATTTTTTTTGGAGCTGTACAACTTTTTATTTTTCCTAATTTTGGTAGAATTTTGGGGTACCGTAAGTATGGTGAATGTTCATATTGCTACTGATCTATTCTGTTTTTGATGATTCTGTTTTTAATGCATAGTTTGCTTGTTTTGATGAAACTATCAATTTACATCATGGATTAAGCCATGGAAAAGTTATATTATAGTAGACACAATGCAAAAACAAAATATGAATTGGTTTGCAACAGTACTTAGAGTGGTGATTTGCTTTATTATACTAACGGATCTTACCGAAGTTTTCATTGAAGTTTTGTGTGGATGTAGTGTCTAATCGAGGAGGTCTCGATATGAGGAAAAGGAAGAGAGGCAAGAGCTCAAGCTTGGGGATGCCCGAGGCACCCCAAGTAAATATTCAAGGATACTCAAGCGTCTAAGCTTGGGGATGCCCCAGAAGGCATCCCCTCTTTCTTCAACAAGTATCGGTATGTTTTCGTATTCGTTTCGTTCATGCGATATGTGCAAGTCTTGGAGCGTCTTTTGCATTTAGTTTTCACTTTTCTTTTTTTTTTGCACCATGCTGGTATGAGATAGTCCTTGGTTAATTTATAGAATGCTCATCGCACCTCACTTAAATCTTTTGAGTATGGCTTTATAGAATGCTTCATGTGCTTCGCTTATATCATTTGAAGTTTGGATGGCCTGTTTCTCTTCACATAGAAAACTGCCATTTGTAGAATGCTCTTTTGCTTCACTTATATTTGTTAGAGCGTGGGCATATCTTTTGTAGAAAGAATTAAACTCTCTTGCTTCAACTATATCAATTTAGAGAGATGATAGGAATTGGTCATTCACATGGTTAGTCATAAAATCCTACATAAACTTGTAGATCGTTGAATATGATATGTTTGATTCCTTGCAATAGTTTTGCGATATAATGGTGGTGATATTAGAGTCATGCTAGTGGGTGATTGTGGATTAGTAGAAATACTTGTGTTGAGGTTTGTGATTCCCTAAGCATGCACGTATGGTGAACAGCTTTGTGATGAAGTTGGAGCACAATTTTATTTATTGATTGTATTCCTTATGAGTGGCAGTCGGGGACGAGCGATGGTCTTTTCCTACCAATCTATCCCCCTAGGAGCATGCACATAGTACTTTGTTTTCAATGGCTTGTAGATTTTGGCAATAAGTATATGAGTTCTTTATGACTAATGTTGAGTCCATGGATTATACGCACTCTCACCCTTCCACCATTGCTAGCCTCTCTTGTGCCGCGCAACTTTCGCTGGTACCATACACCCACCATATACCTTCCTCAACAGCCACCATACCTACCTATCATGGCATTTCCATAGTCATTCCGAGATATATTGCCATGCAACTTCCATAATCATCATATACATGACTTGAGCATTCATTGTCATATTGCTTTGCATGATCGTAAGATAGCTAGCATGATGTTTTCATGGCTTGTCCGTTTTTTGATGTCATTGCTATGCTAGATCATTGCACATCCCGGTACACCGCCGGAGGCATTCATATAGAGTCATATCTTTGTTCTAGATATCGAGTTGTAATATTGAGTTGTAAGTAAATAAAAGTGTGATGATCATCATGATTAGAGCATTTCCCCAGTGAGGAAAGGATGATGGAGACTATGATTCCCCCACAAGTCGGGATGAGACTCCGGACTTAATAAAAAAAAGAGGCCAACGAAGCCTAAATAAAAAAAGAGAGAGAGGCCAAAGAAGCCTATTCAAAAAAAAGAGAGAGAAAGAGAGAAGGGGCAATGTTACTATCCTTTTACCACACTTGTGCTTCAGAATAGCACCATGTTCTTCATAGAGAGAGTCTCCTACGCTTTCACTTTCATATACTAGTGGGAATTTTCATTATAGAACTTGGCTTGTATATTCCGATGATGGGCTTCCTCAAATGCCCGAGGTCTTCATGAGCAAGCAAGTTGGATGCACACCCCCTTAGTTTTCAGTTTGAGCTTTCATACACTTATAGCTCTAGTGCATCCGTTGCCTGGCAATCCCTACTCACTCACATTGATATCTATTGATGGGCATCTCCATAGCCCGTTGATATGCCTAGTTGATGTGAGACTTTCTTCTCCTTTTTTGTCTTCTCCACAACCACTATTCTATTCCACATATAGTGCCATGTCCATGGCTCACGCTCATGTATTGCGTGAAAGTTGAAAAAGTTTGAGATTACTAAAGTATGAAACAATTGCTTGGCTTGTCATCGGGATTGTGCATGATTAAATACTTTGTGTGATGAAGATAGAGCAACAGCCAGACTATATGATTTTGTAGGGATAACTTTCTTTGGCCATGTTGTTTTGAAAAGACATGATTGCTTTATTAGTATGCGCGAAGTATTATTGTTTTTATGTCAAATGATAGACTATTGCTTTGAATCACTCGTGTCTTAATATTCATGCCATGATTAGACATATGATCAAGATTATGCTAGGTAGCATTCCACATCAAAATCTTTTTTATCATTTACCTACTCGAGGACGAGCAGGAATTAAGCTTAGATCTTGATACGTCTCCGTCGTATCTATAATTTTTGATTGTTCCATGCCAATATTATTCAACTTTCATATACTTTTGACAACTTTTTATACTATTTTTGGGACTAACATATTGATCCAGTGCCCAGTGCAGTTCCTGTTTGTTGCATGTTTTATGTTTCACAGAAATCCAATATCAAACGGAGTCCAAATGGGATAAAAACGGACGCAGAATTATTTTGGAATATTTGTGATTTTTGGGAGGATGAATCAACGCGACGGTGCCTGAGGGGCCCACGAGACATGGGGCGCGCCCTGGACCCTTGTGGGCACCCCGTAAGGCGGTTGACGCTCTTCTTTTGCCGCAAGAAAGCTAATTTTATGAGAAAAATCTGGGCGAAAGATTCACCCCAATCGGAGTTACGGATCTCCGGATATAAAAGAAACGGCAAAGGGGCAGAATCAGGGAAGGCATAAACAGAGAGAGACAGAGAGATAGATCCAATATCGGAGGGGCTCTCGCCCTTCCCAAGCCATGGGAGCCAAGGACCAGATGGGAAACCCTTCTCCCATCTAGGGAGAAGGTCAAGGAAGAAGAAGAAAAAAGAGGGCTCTCTCCCCCTTGCCTCCGGTGGCTCCAAAACGCCGTCGGGGGCCATCATCATCACCGCGATCTTCACCAACACCTCCGCCATCTTCACCAACATCTCCATCACCTTCCCCCATCTATATTCAGTGGTCCACTCTCCCGCAACCCGTTGTACCCTCTACTTGAACATGGTGCTTTATGCTTCATATTATCCAATTATGTGTTGCCATCCTATGATGTCTGAGTAGATTTTCGTTGTCCTATCGGTGATTGATGAATTGTGATGATTGGTTTGAGTTGCATGTTTTATTATTGGTGTTGTCCTATGGTGCTCTCCGTGTCGCGCAAGCGTGAGGGATCCCCGCTGTAGGGTTTGCAATATGTTTATGATTTGCTTATGGTGGGTGGCGTGAGTGACAGAAGCACATACCCGAGTAAGTAGGTTGTTTGCGTATGGGATAAAGGGGGCTTGATACTTTAATGCTATGGTTGGGTTTTACCTTAATGATCTTTAGTAGTTGCGGATGCTTGCTAGAGTTCCAATCATAAGTGCATATGATCCAAGAAGAGAAAGTATGTTAGTTTATGCCTCTCCCTCAAATAGAATTGCAATAGTGATTACCGGTCTAGTAACGTAGTCAGTTGCTTAGGGGCAATTTCACAACTCCTACCACCAATTTTCCACACTCGCTATATTTACTTTATTGCTTCTTTATCTAAACAGCCCCTAATTTGTCTTTACATGCTCTTTATTTACTTGCAAACCTATGCAACAACACCTACAAGGTACTTCTAGTTTCATACTTGTTCTAGGTAAAGCAAACACTAAGCGTGCGTAGAGTCGTATCAGTGGCAGATAGGACTTGAGAGAATATTTGTTCTACCTTTAGCTCCTCGTTGGGTTCGACACTCTTACTTATCGAAAAAGACTACAATTATCCCCTACACTTGTGGGTTATCACCTGTGCGATAGAAATTTCCTAGTTGATGATAGGCGCTTTAGCATCAAACTGGATGAGACCTTCGAAGTGGATACAGTAAGTCACAACGACAAATCTTTTTTCGTAATTAAGCATGACTTATATATGCTTAATTTGCTTCAACTTATTATTTTAAATTTTTACAATTCTACTAGCGTATCCCCTGCCATGCAAGAATTTTTGTCTTGGATAAGATAGGTTTCAGTCCTAACAAAACTATGGAGGTAAAGAGAGTTTACTTGAAGACCGAGCATGGTTATACCTTCAACGTCAAATTATACAATCAAGAAACCTACACCCATTTTGAATGCAAAACTTGGCAAGCACTATGCAAGGCTTATGCATTTGAGCCTGATATGTTTATCACCTTTGATATTCGTCCCGAAGATGGTATTGAAGGTAACAGAGACATTTGAGTTGATGTGCAGACGCCTCCAGTTCTACCATTATGTGAGTTTCTCATGTCATATTTATGTTCGATATTGTTTTTTCAAAAATAGTTGACAACTAATTTCTATTGACAATTTATTTCCATTCAAGCAAACATGTCCAACACTTGGTAGACAGGACCGTCCACTGTCCCGGGGCTGAGGATCTTGATGCTATCAAGAGAAATTATTTTCCTAGACTTGCAAATCTTAGTACTCAAAATGTACGACCAAATAGTGTTCGTATTGAACTACGATCACATGTATTTAGGAAAGATGGTAAGATTTTTACTATTTGTCCTCAGTGCATCTTTTGCATACATTATTTTTTAAGATAAACTTCATGTTGCTAAGTATGATACTATACGATGTTCTCTTCAACAGGGACTCCCGATCAGGGCCGGGCGGACAAAATCCGGGGCCCTGTGCAAACTAAAAAATGGGGCCCTATGTCACTAAAAAAGAACTACGGGCAATTATAATGTACATATATCAAGCAGAAGTTTTTTTAAAATGTATATAATATAATGTCTTACAAAATAATTGGACGTATAAAAAATCATACCTATTCAATTCCTGGTTGCTATTTATTTGAAAAACTTCAATTCTGTTCTCTTTCTTTTCTCTTGCACTTAGAGGCACCAGACTGATGTTTCCCCATGATGATGTACTTAAATCTATATTATTGAAACACAAGATTAAAAATATACAATTGAAGTTATATAGTAGCCACCCGCAAAAAAAAAGAAAAGAAAAGAAGTTATACAGTAGCATATATCAATTAAAGATCATGTGTCAGTGTTTGGAAGTTAGACGGAACGTTTAACTCACCTAGTTTTCGGTCCTGTCTGGTTGAACTGCTACACTGTGAGTATGATCTCTAATGAAGACGCGAAGTAACGATCCCTGCCAAAAATTAATTTGAAAATTAGGAATTATGAGTAGGAACAGAAGTTAATCAAAAAAAGGACTCGCTAAGCACCTGGAGGCTGGAGTCGGTCACGGATCGATTCGACGATGCAACGAGCCAACGACTATGAAATATGGGAGAGGAAGTCAGGAACAGGAAGGTCCGATGAGGCCAAGGCGACGAGACGATCCCTGGATCCCATTTCACTATCGTCGCCGACTCGCCGGGTCGCTGACGCATCGGTTTCGCGATCGAGAACAGGGGCCTGATGGAGAGTTCGAGACGATCGAGACGACGGTTTCCCCGTGTCATCGTTTTTCTTTACGGACGATCTGTTTCCATCTCACGAGATCTGTTTTTCCATCTTACTCACGATCGGGTGATCGATGCGGTCCCGTGGCAAGGCGCAGGCGCTGGTGATCGATGCGGTAGAGCCGAGCGTAGCGCTCGATGGCCACAAGACATAGGCCCAGCTCCAACGCCTCGCAGCCCAGTACGGCCTTGATCTGTTTTTTTTAAGAAATACTAGGCCTACATACAAATTTTGGGGGCCCCCAAAATTATGGGCCCTGTGTGGGCCGCGCACTTGGCACAACAGTGGGCCCGGCCCTGCTCCCGATGATAGTTGTGCCTCAGTGGATCTCGACTAACGGTCGCATGTATATTGTTAGCTTACGGCCAAGACATCCTACATTGCACACGAGTGCATTCATTATTTCTGGAACCGAGGAATGCTTAATAGTGAAAGACTGGAGCAAAATTGTGAATGATCGCAGAGAAGTACTAGGAGCCAACAAGCAGAAGCGCAACCCAGATTAGGAGACAGGTTCATCTGCATGCTCCAATATGATGAATTAGGAGAGCTACACATGTTCTATGCCATTTTACCTGAGAGAGAGCAGTAAGAGTGATTAGCATGCTCTTAGTACTTGTCCTCTCATGTCCGTGTTCTTCGTCCTGAACTTAATCTCAAAGAGCGATCATGTTGAACTCGATGATATCTTTCCTTCTGGTACAATGTGAATGTTTTTTCTTTAAGCTGGTATTGGTGGTGATTAGATAGCGGTAATGACTATGATGATTAAATAGTGGTAATGACAACTATAATGATTTTTAGCTATCTAGTATACCGTTAACTTGTTGGTGATGATATATATGATGCAATAGTTTTTATATTAATATGATGATGATGAGTTATTATATCATTTATGAAAAAAAAACGCAGATTAGTTTCAACTGGATGGATCCTAACTAGCTAAGTGATCAAGTATATGTCATATCCATATTAATTACTTGCTCACATAATATAAGTGATCAAGTAATATGTATGGATATGACATATATACTTTGATCACTTAGCTAGGATCCATGCATGCATCCAGTTGAAACTAATCTGCGGTACTTTCACCTAATGATTTAACAACTCATTATATGTAAAAACAATCTCTAAATTAAATTGAAAACACAAAACTAAAGGAAAATAAAAAAATAAAACCAAAACCCCCCGAACATTTAGTACCGGTTGGTGTTACCAACCAGTAGTATAGGTTTCCCCGCACCCGGCCCTGACTCGTGCCATGTGATGGCACTTTAGTGGTGGTTCGTGCCGAATCGGTACTAAAGGGGGGGGGGCCTTTAGTCCCCACACTTTAGTGCCGGTGTTACAGAACTGGCACTAAAAGCCCTTACGAACCGGTGCTATAGCCCGGTTCTGCACTAGTGGGTGCACGTGTGGACGGACGATGGGCGTAACTTGGGCGTGCTGGCTGGCCGGCCGGCTCGGCCCATCAGGGGGACTCAGAGCGGATGCGGAAGGGGTTGGGCACCTCGAAGCAGAGGTTGGGCACCCGGGTGTCGTCGGCGCCGGGGATGAATCGCCACCATGGCGGCGGCCGGATGTTGTGGTCCGGCCGCCGATGTCCGGATGTAGTGGGTGCCAGCCAGACGCCGATCCTCGGATCAAGACCGTCCCTTCTCGAACGTGTCCGCCGCTTCACCGCGTCCTCCGCAAGCTTCTCCGCAAGACATGCTGCGCGCCGCCGAGCCCGCCCGGCGAGGCACGCCATGCCACCTGGGCCATGAGGATCAGCGAGGAATGACTTGTGCAGCCATGACGATTGCGTCGAGTGACTAGCTACCTGTGATCGGGACTGGGGGTAGCTGAGTGAGCTTCTTGCTGTCTCGCCATGGTCTCCCACGCCCACAACCTGTTTGGTTGAATGACAGGCAAGAGAAGACCAAAAAATAACTATCGCTTGGGGGATGACTGGGAGAGTTTTGCCGGCTAATTTTTTTTAAATAATACATTTTTTATATTAAATTTCAGAAATATTACGCCGTAATTATATTTTTTAAAAATATTACCCAATCGGCCTACATTGATCGATTGGATCCAATTGGCCCTCTTGGTGGCGATTGGCTGATCGACCCATCGCCGGCTGATTGGATCGATCCACCTTGCTAGCCGATTGGCTCCCAGTGTGATTCCTCTAGGCTTACAGGTGCATGCACCCATTTATCTGTTGAATAGGTATTTTGAATAATGTTGAAGAAGTATTTGAAAAAAATGTTGATATGCATATAAAAATGTTAATCAAGCACTTAAAAAAATATTGAACAAGTATTTTAAAGATGTTGAACAAATATTTGAAAACTGTTGAATAGGTATTTGAAAAATATTAAAGAAGCATTTTAAAAAAATGTTGATCATGTATATAAAAATGTTAATCAAGCATTTGCAAAAAATGTTGAACCAGTATTTTAAAAAAATATTAATAATTTATATAAAAATGTTGAACAAGTATTTATAAAAATGTTGATCATGTATATAAAAATGTTGAACAAGTATTTGAAAATATGTTGAACAAGTATTTAAAAAATGTTAAACAAGTATTTTTAAAAAATTGAACAAGTATTTGAGAAAAATGTTTAACATCTGGAAGCTGGTGGGGTAGTTATTAGCTGCGTTTGGGTCTTGGGGGATCGATGCCTGGTCTCCATGGCAATCACCAGTGCAGCTAACCACCCCATTAGTTTTCAGTTACTGGTTAGAAAAGGGACCGCGACCAAGTAGAGGCGACTGAGCCGGTCTTCTCCATTATTTCTTTATTTCTTTTTTATATTATTTTTTCAAATACTTGTTCATTTTTTAAATACTTGTCCAATTTTTTTTAAATACTTGTTCAACATTTTTATATACATGATAAACATTTTTACAAATACTTGTTCAACATTTTTATTTACATGATCAATATTTTTTGAAATACTTGTTCAACATTTTTTTCAAATACTTGTTCAATATTTTTTTCAAATACTTCTTCAACATTTGTTGCAAATGCTTGATTAACATTTTTATATATACATGATCAACATTTTTTAAAATACTTCTTCAACATTTTTCAAATACGTATTCAACAGTTTTCAAATATTTGTTCAACATTTTTCAAATACTTGTGCAACATTTTTTTTCAAATGCTTAACTAACATTTTTATATGCATGATCAAATTTTTCTCAAATACTCCTTCAACATTTTTGAAATACCTATTCAACAGATAGACGGGTGGATGCACCTGTCGGCCTATAGAAAGTAGACTGGGTGCCAATCGGCCAGTAGTGGGCCGACTAGGGCCAATCGGCTATGATGGTCGATCGATCCAATCGGCCGACAATGGTCGATGGGGCCAATCGGTAAATAATAAGTCGATTGGATCCAATCGGTCAGTGAAGAGCCGATTGGGTAATATTTTTAAAAAATATAATTGCGGCGTAATATTTCTGAAATTTAATATAAAAAATATATTATTTAAAAAAATTAGCGTTTTGCCTCCCAGAGCAAAAACTGTTGCCGGGCCCAGCACCGCGAAAAACGTCTCCTGGGGGACGCAACGAGTGGAGATGCTCTGAGCTCCAGCCCCGGCACCATTTTCCAGCATCGCCGCCGCCGGGTGAGAGGACACGCGTGTATGCCTGTTTTTCTTTTCTTTCTGAAACGTGCGTGTATGCCCTTGGATATGCCATAAAGCCCCAAATCCACGCTCCCGTCCCACGATCTCTCAGCGCCGCCGCTCGTCTCAACCATTCGCCGCCCGCTCATCTTCTCCGCGCTCGGCCTTCGGCCTCCCTCTCCCTGAATTCACTCCTCTGCCTCGCCGCCCTCCGCTGCACCACCCTCAAGAGCGGCTGCCTCTCCCCGAGCTCTCTGCCTCCCGCCCCCCTTTCTCCCCCAAGCTGACGCGGGGCGGACAGATCGACCAAGACGGGATTTTGCCCGCTTTCTCCCCTATTTTCGGGTCGGGGGCGATTTCGGGGATCATCCGGACATGCGTTAACTGCGGCATACCTCAATCCCATGACAACTCCTTCAAATCCCTCCGCCCCCCCATACACACACATCCCACCAGCAGGCAAATCCACCCACGGCTCTAAACCCTAACTGCGGCATACCTCAATCCCAAATCAATCCATACCACAATCCCAAATGGCCGCGGAGCTCGCGGGAGCCGCCGTATTTCTCGCCAGAGAACGGATCTACAAAATCGTCCGATGGACCATGTTGCACATGTCGCGACATCGGAAATTAGGTACCTGTTGAAATTTCGGATCTTTTTTCAATCAGTGTCTTTCCAAAGCTCTTAAATTGACTAAATATGGAGTACTGCATCAGGATTTTACTCGTCCTAATAGAGAAGGTGCTTGTCCTAATAGTTTCCAGTTTACTACTCCTATTTCGTCTCGCGTTTTCCTCCGAGATGTGAATCCTGATGGACTCCTTGTCCGAGTCGTACACTGCGTGTCATGAATAGAATTTACTATACATAGTCTGTTCCCGGAGTAATATATACTCTATTCAGTAAAGCATACGACAAAGCAAGTTAGTAACTTTTTTTTACAATGGCAGATCATTGTGCAAGTAGCGGCGGCTGGACGGATCTCCCAGGCGATCTTCTCGGCCTCATCTTGCAACTCCTTGAGCTCCCCGAAGCTCTCGCTGCCGCAGCCGTCTGCACTTCATGGCGCTCAGCCGCAGCGGCCGCCGGCGTTCCTCACGGCCGCACACCGTGGCTCATTAGCTGGAAACCCAGCAACTGCCGTAGCAGTGAGTTCCGGAACCTCCTGGGCACTCCCAGGACCTACAATGTTAGTTTGCCTGCTGGACGGCGCAAGCTCGAGTGGTGTGGAGCCTCGCATGGATGGCTTGTTGGGTCGGACGAGCTCTCCAACCTCGTGCTCTACCACCCCTTCACCTTCGCCACGATCCCTCTCCCGCCCATCACCGATCTGGAGTGCGTCAAGGGGGTCTACGACGCCGACGGAGGCATCGTGGGCTATCGTTTTGGGAAATACCATCAGCATGGGTCTAGTCAGCCTGGTGTACAAGACCTTGGCACATGGTTCTACCAAAAGGTGGTGTTGTCATGCGATCCATCTCATGGTGATGACTACACTGCCGTGGCCATCCACTATGATGCTAACTGTTTTTCCTTCACAAGAGCAAGAGAGGGGCGCTGGCGACTTGCCTCGGCTCTCCCTGACGGGGGCGACGATCGGTATGCCGATTGTCTCTACCACGACGGCAGATTCTACACGGTGACGCTGCGTGGGGTGGTCGAGGTGTGGGATCTTTGTGGGCTGCAAGAACCAAGCAAAGAGGTGATCATCGCCGACGGGGACAAAAGGTATAGGAGGGTCCTTACCAGATTCCTTGTGTCTACGGCCTGCGGCCGCCTCCTGCAGATACGAACCGTTCGACGCACTCAACACCCCAGAGAAATCAAGGTAGAGGTGCTCCAAGTCAACGTCGAAGAGCACATGCTGGTTGCCCTGAGCTCTTCGGCAGCCCTGCCGGAACATGCGGTGTTTGTCGGCTTGAACCACTCAGTGTGTCTGCCCATCAGGGAGTTTCCGGAGCTCAGGCCCAACTGCGTCTACCTCACCACGCCTCGGCTGAAACACCACGACAATTTCGGTCTTCGTGGCTCGAGTGGTGTGAGGGTTTACGACTTGGAAAGTCAGACGTCTGAGCGTGCTTTCCCAGGCTTTGGACCGGACTATGCGGTATTTTGGCCCTCTGAACTTTGGTACATTCCGAACCTTTCAAGGATGAGATCACTGGATGCGATGGATGGCTTTTGCTTCAAGCTGGAAGAAGTGGACTCGCTGATCTGTGACATCAAGTTGAAAGTAGTTGACTTCGGCAAAGGAAGTTGGGCTTCAGTTAGCTAGAAAATCAGTACCAGCAGCAGCATGTCTGTGCCCTTTTGAGTCTCTATACAAGCTACCAAATCTGAAGATTCAAGTTGTAGTATGCCTTCTTCTTTCTCTTCTTTGCTCGATGATGATCGGCTCTTCTGCCCAAATCCAAATCTGAATATTATCTGTAGCTTGGTTGCGCTGACATGTACTCGGCTCATACTCCCTCTGTTTCCAAAATAGTTGACGCAACTTTATACTAACTTTAGTACAATATTAGTACAAAGTTGGGTCATCTATTTTAAACGGAGGGAGTAGTTGTTATTAAACTATTTTGGCTTTGAAAATGTTACAGTTTCCAGTTCCCAGTACGAAATGAACTGTGTGGTGAGGCACCATGATGCTTCTTTGCCCCTCCATCTGGTCTAGTTTCATCCGGAGATTTTCAGTCAGTGCAGGTACACGAGCTGGTGAGCCATAAAGAATTGTGGACAATTTCTTTTCAACTAGTAACCGTGTACGTGCAAATGTACGTATTGACTGATGCAAAGAAGAAAATGTTGCACATATTTTTTTCCATTCAGTTTTCAATCTGTATACTAAGTGCACATCATTTTTTAATGAGATAAAATTGTACAATGCTATCATGCTTTCAGCTTTCGTTTCATGTATCTTGCCTTGAAAATTGTCTCGTTACAATATTTCATCAAATACAAAGAAAACTAATAGACAAGCCTTTGGCCGTTGAAGGAAATTGTGTAGCCAAAAAGAATATGTATGCATGTAGCAGCAACAATATATGTGGTAGAGATCACAAATGAATTTTTTTCAAGTATTTAAGGAATGCATCGCCCATTTGCTGCACTTTTCTTAGGGCTGCAAAAATGAAAACCAAAAAAAGAGAGGCTTATTCCAGTCTAGACTTGAGATCATATTTGGACTATTTTTTTTAAACGTAAGTTCTTTCTTTTTTACAGTCAGGAAGTCCATGTCTACCTATTAAAAAGAAATACCACTTCACTCTCAGTTTCATTCATACAGTAAGCATAGTCCTTAATCCTTATCATAAACTCATTTTGGCTTATATACAATGACCTAATCACAAATCTGAAGCATGAGATGGCTTACAAATAGGTCATAACAAGCTCAATCGAAACACTAGAAATTACAAAATATCATACAAAAAAAATTGAGCAGAAAAAATATCATACAAATTTAGAAAATAATTCAACATTGTTGTTATGGTCATATGTCAACATTTAAAATTAAGAAGTACAGAAGCTCTAGCGATTACTGAATCTTCCTTCACTGTAAGATCCCTCCAATGCTGTCAAGTGTCAACGCAACAATACAGAAGCTAGAAGGATACTTAGGGGAACTGTAAAAGATAATCACAGTGCTACATGATCTTGGAGAGAACAAATGTAAATATATGATTTCATCCAGTCCAGCCACACTCAAACTAACTTTTTTTAGGGATTACTAACTGCAGAGGGGTCTTCGTGCTGATTTAAAACCACCTTGAAATTAAATGCAAGTTGTCAGTTAAACCATCATGAAATTATCTGCAAACATGAAATACAATCAATTGAATCGACATCAAGAAAGATAAGGAGGGGAATGGAATCTATGGAGTGGAACATTATGATGTGGATCCTATGGAGTCTTGCATGCATCCGACACATGTTGGCCTGTATAGAAAAAATATTCAAAAAAAAGAACTGTGCACACATGTATAACACATATCAATGTTTGTTGTAAGAAAAATGAATTTTTTTAAATTTTCTAGTATTATTTTGGATTTTACTGTATCAAGGATGCATGTGAGCTCGAGCTCACAAACTGCATGTCCGTTTAATATGATAGACCATGCTACCTTGTTGAGAAATCATGAAAAAAGCAGTGAAACCTCCATAAATAAATAAATGCTCAGCAACACTCACTGTCAAATAAATAAATGCTCAGGTTCCATGTCAACAAACTTATGAAATAAATTGGCAAAATGATGTATAATAGAAATAGACAATTGCAGTTTTTTTTTCAGGGAGCAGTTGTGAGGAGCTATGATACATTAATGATCTCCCAGGAAAAGATGCAGGCAGGCCACTTACAACTATACCAGGCCAGTGGCGGTAGACAACCGCCCAGCCTTCTGGGCCCATCTTTTTTCCTCACAAGCTCCACATAATCACTTGACTAAACCTCCCCGCAAAAAAAAATCACTTGACTAAACCAAGAAATGAGTTGGCTTATTGATAGTTATACATGATTTTTTGATCATCAACTCAGCTTGTTGCGTTAAAGATATATAAAGATGAACATTACCGAAAAAGACTTTCTCCCCGCTTTATAAATAAAGCAAACCGCCACAGAGCATACAAACCCACATAGGTCCACACCGACACACACGAGTCTCACGCCAAAGTACAAAGGTTCTGCTGAGGGCACAGCTCAACAAGCCCAAAAAAAGAAGAAAACAACAACAGCACACCAGACACAAGGTGGCTAATCAGGCTCCGGCGGTGGCGGCGGCGGCGGCGGAGAGAGGCGGACGGCCATCGATCGGATGTCGGCGATGAAGGTGGAGATGGCGTCACGGTCCGGGGGGCGGCTAAGCGGCCGCCAAAGCTGCAAGAAACCCGAGAATTTGTAGAGGGCGTCAGTAGAGCGACAAAGGGGAGCGTGCTGGATCACAAGCTTATTGCGAACGGTCCACAGAGTCCAAGCAAGCACCCCAACTTCAAGCCACCTAATGTGGCGAGAGGACACGGGGGGCAGCTGGAGTTCAGCAAATAGGTCCGGGAAGTTGGTGTGGCACCAACTACCGCCGACCACCTCACGAAAGCAGCTCCAGAGGAATTGGGCGGAGACGCAGGAGAAGAAGATGTGGTTCGAGTCCTCCGGGACACCACAGAGCGGGCAGATACCGGTGCCCGGGCCATTGCGCTTGCGGACCTCCACACCGGACGGGACCCTACCACGGATCCATTGCCACATGAAGATGCGAATCTTCAGTGGCACGCGGACGGCCCAGACCATCGATAAGGGGAGGGGGGCGGAGGAAGGGGCGATGGCCGAGTAGAGCGACTTGGTGGAGAACAAGCCCGACGGCTCTAGCCGCCACCGGGTATGGTCCGGCCTGTCATCCACCAATGGCTCGTGCAACGCGACGCAATCAAGCAACTCACGCCAGGCGGCGGATTCCGCCGGCCCGAACGGTCGACGGAAAGCAAGGCGCCCCAGATCAAGAAGGGCCCTATTGACCGATATCATGGGGTCGACGGAGATAGAGAAAAGGGCGGGGAAGCGGGCCGCGAAGGGGGAGTCACCGGCCCAACGATCATACCGGAAGAGAGTCGAGAGGTCGGAGCCCACCGAGATGGAGGTCCCAATGCGAAGCACCGGGAGAAGCTGAACAATGGACTGCCAGAACTAGGAGCCGCCCGATTTCTGGCAGAAGGCAAGGGGCTGACCCCGAAGGTATTTATTCCAGATAATGTCCAACCAGAGGCCGCCATGACCCTGGGCGATGCGCCAGAGCCAGCGGGAGAGAAGAGCGACGTTCATCCGCTTGGAGCACATGATGCCCAGGCCACCTTGCTCCCGGGGCTTGCAGATGTCAGGCCAGCTAACCATGTGGTACTTCTGCTTATCATGCTCGCCAGCCCAGTAAAAGCGGGACTAGTTCTTGGCGATCTCCTTATGTAGGGACTCATGGAGGCTATAGAAGCTCATAAGGAATAGCAGAAGGCTAGAGAGGGAAGAGTTGATAAGAATAGTTCGGGCCGCCTTAGATAGCCATCTCCCCTGCCAGGGCTCGCACAGGGACTGGAGCTTAGAGACAGCGGGCCTCAAGTCCGCGGCAGAGAGACGCGAGTCGCTAATGGGGGTCCCCAGGTAGGAGGTGGGGAAAGAACCTAGGCGGCAATTAAGCCTATTAGCGATGGCCAGAGACTCAGAGGGGGAATATCCCATCACCATGACGTCGCTCTTATCAAAGTTGATCTTGAGGCCCGACATCTGTTGGAATCATAGGAGGAGGAACTTGAGGTTGGTGATGTCCACCTCCGAGCCTTCGGCCATGATGATCGTGTCGTCAGCATACTGAAGGATGGAGATCCCCGATCCCCCAAAGAGATGTGGGGTAATCCCACGAATGTGGCCAGCAGCCTTGGCCTTATCAAGAATGGCGGCCAAGGCATCCACCACCATATTGAAGAGGAACGGGGAGAAGGGGTCGCCCTGGCGAACCCCACAAAGGGTAGGGAAGAAGGGACCAACCTCGCCGTTGATGTTGACGCCGCTGCATGCATCAAGAAGAGACCATTTGCATGACTCTAGTGATCCGGCGGTCATCAAAGCCCTTGGAAGAAGGACTTCCCCGAGGAAGGTCGGACAGAGTCATAGGCTTTGTGAAAATCGATCTTCAGGAAAACCGCCTTAAGGCGTTTGGTCCGGACCTCGTGAAGGACCTCGTGGAGGACCAGGACTCCATCCAGGATATATCGTCCTTTAATGAAGGCCGACTGGTTAGGATGAGTAATCCGGTCAGCAAGCAGGGTCACCCTATTGGCGTACCCTTTGGCCAGGATCCGGAAGATCACATTAATGACCGTGATCGGCCGGAACTGGCGGATGTCGGACGCCCCAGGGACCTTGGGGATGAGGGAGATGATCCCATAGTTAAGGCGACCCAGGTCGATAGAGCCAACAAAGAATTCTTCGAAGATGGCCATGACCTCCGGTTTAATCACGTTCCAGAAGGTCTGGAAGAAAATAACAGGGAGGCCATCAGGTCCAGGCGCCGAGGAGGCATTCATACCCTTGATAGCCTCTCAGACCTCCTGCTTAGAGAAGGGGGCCGTCAGGGCTGCGTTCTCCGCATCGGAGACTAACTGAATACCGGCCCAACAATCGTGGGCGAGGGAGACGCCGCTCCGAGGAGCGGCAGGGAAAAGGGACCTATAAAAGCCGCCGACATGAGTCCGGATGTCGCGAGGGTCCTGGAGAAGGGTTTCCCCATCCCAAAGGAGGGGGGTGGTGTTGCGTCTACGGCGGCCATTGGCGATCGCCTGGAAGTAAGCGGTATTCGCATCACCCTTCAGGACCCACTTCTGGGCGCCCAGAATGCGCCAATAGGCCTCCTCATCGGAGTAGATCACGGAGAGTTGGTCTTCGAGGTCATACCGGGCAACCACTCATCCGGAGACAGACCCACCAAGTCGGCCCGGAGGTCAAGGGCCTGAATCGCGGTAAGCAGCGCTTTCTTGCGCTCTATGGCATCGCGCCCAAGGTTGGCCCCCCATCCCTTCATAAACTGTCTACCACGTTTCGCACAGAAGTGCCACGTGTCAATCGTCGAGGGAGGCCGAGGATGGGGGTGGTCCCGAGCCTCAATCCACCGGGCGCAGACTGCGTCAGTGAATCCTGCCTGGGAGATCTAGAAGGTCTCAAAGCGGAAACGAGGAGGGATCGGCGGACGCTCGTCCGCGGAGGAAAGAAGAAGGGGGGCATGATCCGAGCCAATCCTAGTGATGGCGCGGAGAGAGGAGAGGGGGCAGCGGAGATCCCAATCCGGGAAAACCAGGACCCTGTCCAATACGTACTGGGTCGGGGAGGATTGCCGATTGGTCCAGGTGAACCGAGCACCAATCCTATCAATCTCCCGAAGGGCGAGGTCGGCGATGAAGTCATTAAACATCTGCATCCTGGCAAAGCAAACATTGTCGTTGCTCTTGTCTTCCGCCACACGCAGCAGGTTAAAGTCGCCACCCACCACGGTGGGGAGGGAGGCTGCCGAGATCTTTCGGTGCAGCTCCGCGAGGAAGGCTGCCGACCTACTATGGTCGGCAGGCCCGTAGACAATGATGATCTCCCACTTGAAGTTGAGGGGTCTCTCGAAAAGTTCCATGCTGACGAAGAATTCCCCCCAGTCCATGCTGCCCACCTCGAATGTGGCATCCCTCACGCCTAAAAGGATGCCACCCGAGTGGCCTGAGCTCCCACTAGAAGGGAGCCAGTGCCACGCAAAGAGGTGGGAGCTCAAACGATCGAGCTCGGGGAGCGAGAATTCGCGACGCATGGTCTCTGAAGGAAATATGCCCTAGAGGCAATAATAAAGTTATTATTTATTTCCTTATTTCATGATAATTGTTTATTATTCATGCTAGAATTGTATTAACCGAAAACATGATACATGTGTGAATACATAGACAAACAGAGTGTCACTAGTATGCCTCTACTTGACTAGCTCGTTAATCAAAGATGGTTATGTTTCCTAGCCATAGACATGAGTTGTCATTTGATTAATGGGATCACATCATTAGGAGAATGATGTGATTGACATGACCCATTCAGTTAGCTTAGCACCCGATCGTTTAGTATGTTGCTATTGCTTTCTTCATGACTTATACATGTTTCTATGACTATGAGATTATGCAACTCCGTTTACGGAGGAACACTTTGTGTGCTACCAAACGTCACAACGAATCGGGTGATTATAAAGGTGCTCTACAGGTGTCTCCGAAGGTACTTGTTGGGTTGGCGATTTGAGATTAGGATTTGTCACTCCGAATGTTGGAGAGGTATCTCGGCCCTCTCGGTAATGCACATCACTTAAGCCTTGCAAGCATTGCAACTAATGAGTTAGTTGCGAGATGATGTATTACGGAACGAGTAAAGAGACTTGCCGTAACGAGATTGAACTAGGTATTGGATACCGACGATCGAATCTCGGGCAAGTAACATACCGATGACAAAGGAAACAACGTATGTTGTTATGCGGTCTGACCGATAAAGATCTTCGTAGAATATGTAGGAACCAATATGGGCATCCAGGTCCCGCTATTGGTTATTGACCGGAGACGTGTCTCGGTCATGTCTACATTGTTCTCGAACCGTAGGGTCCGCACGCTTAAGGTTTTGATGACAGTTTTATTATGAGTTTATGAGTTTTGATGTACCGAAGGAGTTCGGAGTCCCGGATGAGATCGGGGACATCACGAGGAGTCTCGAAATGGTCGAGACGTAAAGATCGATATATTGGACGACTATATTCGGAGTTCGGAAAGGTTCCGAGTGATTCGGGTATTTTTCGGAGTACCGGAGAGTTACGGGAATTCGCCGGGGAGAAGTATTGGGCCTTATTGGGCCCTGCGGGAAAGAGAGGGGGGCTGCCTAGGGCAGGCCGTGCGCCCCCCCATGTCCTAGTCCGAATTGGACTAGGGGGAGGGGCCGCACCCCCTCCTTCCTTCCCTTCTCTCTTCCCCTTCCTTGTCTCCTACTCCTAATACATGGAAGGACTCCTAGTTGGACTAGGAAAGGGAGAATCCTACTCCCGGTGGGAGTAGGACTCCCCTAGGGCGCGCCATAGAAGAGGGCCGGCCCTCCCCTCCTCCACTCCTTTATATACGGGGGTAGGGGGCACCCCATGAACACACAAGTTGATCATCGTGATCGTTCCTTAGCCGTGTGCGGTACCCCCCTCCACGATATTACACCTCGGTCATATTGTAGCAGTGCTTAGGCGAAGCCCTGCGACAGTTGAACATCAAGATCGTCACCACGCCGTCGTGCTGACGAAACTCCTCCCCGTACCTCTGCTGGTTCGGAGTTCGGGGTGCGTCATCGAGCTGTACGTGTGTCAAGAACTCGGAGGTGCCGGAGTAACGGTGCTTGGATCGGTTGGACCGGGAAGACGTACGACTACTTCCTCTACGTTGCGTCAACACTTCCGCTTTGGTCTACGAGGGTACATAGACAACACTCTCCCCTCTCGTTGCTATGCATCACCATGATCTTGCGTGTGCGTAGGAATTTTTTTGAAATTACTACGTTCCCCAACAGTGGCATCCGAGCCTAGGTTTTATGGTTTGATGTTATATGCACGAGTAGAACACAAGTGAGTTGTGGGTGATATAAGTCATACTGCTTACCAGCATGTCAAACTTTGGTTCAGCGGTATTGTTGGATGAAGCGGCCCGGACCGACATTACGCGTACGCTTACGCGAGACTGGTTTTACCGCCGTGCTTTGCACACAGGTGACTAGCGGGTGTCAGTTTCTCCAACTTTAGTTGAACCGAGTATGGCTACGCCCGGTCCTTGCGAAGGTTAAAACAACACCAACTTGACAAACTATCATTGTGGTTTTGATGCGTAGGTGAGATTGGTTCTTGCTTAAGCCCGTAGCAGCCACATAAAACTTGCAACAACAAAGTAGAGGACGTCTAACTTGTTTTTGCAGGGCATGTTATGATGTGATATGGTCAAGATGTGATTAGATATAAGTTGTTGTATGAGATGATCATGTTTTGTTGAAGTTATCGGCAACTAGCAGAAGCCCTATGGATGTCTCTTTGTTGCATAAGATGCAAGTACCAAATAATTGCTTTACTTTATCGCTATACGATAGCAATAGTTGCAAGAGCAATAGTTGGTGAGACAACCATGTGATGACACATTGATATAGATCAAGATGATGAAGATCATGGTGTCGTGCCGGTGACAATAGAGATCATGACAGTACTTTGGAGATGGAGGTCAAAGGCGCAAGATGATCATGGCCATATCATGTCACATATTTTGATTGCATATGATGTTTATCTATTATACATCTTATTCTTGCTTTGATTGACGGGAGCATTTTAAGATGATCTCTCACTACTAATTATCAAGAAGTGTTCTCCCTGAGTATGCACCGTTGCCAAAGTTCGTCGTGCCCAGACACCACGTGATGATCGGGTGTGATAAGCTCTACGTCCATCTACAACGGGTGCAAGCCAGTTTTGCACACGCGAATACTCAAGTTAAACTTGACGAGCCTAGCATATGCAGATATGGCCTCGAACACGGAGACCGAAAGGTCGAGCGTGAATCATATAGTAGATATGATCAACATAAGATGTTCACCATTGAAAACTACTCCATCTCACGTGATGATCGGTTATGGTTTAGTTGATTTGGGTCACGTGATCACTTAGATGACTAGAGAGATGTATATCTAAGTGGGAGTTCTTAAGTAATATGATTAATTGAACTTAAATTTATCATGAACTTAGTCCTGGTAGTATTTTGCAAATTATGTTGTAAGATCAATAGCTTGCGTTGTTGCTTTCATATGTTTATTTTGATATGTTCCTAGAGAAAATTGTGTTGAAAAATGTTAGTAGCAATGATGCGGATTGGATCCGCGATCCGAGGTTTATCCTCGTTCTTTGCACGTAAGAATTATGTCCTTAATGCACCGCTAGGTGACGACCTATTGCAGGAGCGTATGCGACGTTATGAACGTTTGGCTAGCTCAATATGATGACTACTTGATAGTTTTGTGCACCATGCTTTATGGCTTAGAATCGGGACTTCAAAGATGTTTTGAACATCATGGACCATATGAGATGTTCCAGAATTGAAGTTAATATTTCAAGCAAATACCGAGTTGAGAGATATGAAGTCTCCAACAAGTTCTATAGCTAAAAGATGGAGGAGAATCGCTCAACTAGTGAGCATGTACTCAGATTGTCCGGTACTACAATCGCTGAATCAAGTGGGAGTTAATCTTCGAGATAAGATAGTGATTGATGAATTCTCTAGTCACCATCACCAAGTTAGTAGAACTTCGTGATGAACTATAGTATGCAAGGGATGATGAAAGTGATTCCCGAGTTTTTTTTTCATGATGATGAAATCGATGAAGGTAGAAATCAAGAAAGAACATCAAGTGTTGATGGTTAGCAAGACCACTAGTTTCAAGAAAAGGGCAAATAGATAGAAGAGAACTTCAAAAGAACGGCAAGCAAGTTGCTGCTCAAGTGAAGAAGCCCAAGTCTGGACCTAAGCCTGAGACTAAGTGCTTCTACTGCAAAGGGAATGGTCACTGGAAGCGGAAATGCCCTAAGTATTTGGCGGATAAGAAGGATGGCAAAGTGAACGAAGGTATATTTGATATACATGTTATTGATGTGTACTTTACTAGTGTTTATAGCAACCCCTCGGTATTTGGTACTGGTTCAGTTGCTAAGAGTAGTAACTCGAAACAGGAGTTGCAGAATAAACAGAAAGTAGTTAAGGGTGAAGTGACAATGTGTGTTGAAAGTAGTTTCAAGATTGATATGATCATCATCGCACACTCCCAAAACTTTCGGGATAAGTGTTAAACCCAAATAAATGTTATTTAGCGTTTGCGTTGAGCACGAATATGATTTGATCATGTTTATTACAATACGGTTATTCATTTAAAGTCAGAGAATAATTGTTGTTCTGTTTACATGAATAAAACCTTCAACGGTCATACACCCAATGAAAATAGTTTATTGGATCTTGATCGTAGTGATACACATATTCATAATATTGATGCCAAAAGATGCAAAGTTAATAATGATAGTGCAACTTATTTGTGGCACTGCCGTTTGGGTCATATCGGTGTAAAGCGCATGAAGAAACTCCATAAAGATGGATTTTCGGAATCACTTGGTTATGAATCATTTGATGCTTGCGAACCGTGCCTCATGGGCAAGATGACTAAAACGCCGTTCTCCGGTACTATGGAGAGAGCAACAGATTTGTTGGAAATCATACATACAGATGTATGTGGTCCGATGAATGTTGAGGCTCATGGCGGATATCGTTATTTTCTGACCTTCACAGGATGATTTGAGCAGATATGGGTATATCTACTTGATGAAACATAAGTCTAAAATAGTTGAAAAGTTCAAAGAATTTCAGAGTGAAGTGGAAAAATCATCGTAACAAGAAAAATAAAGTTTCTACGATTTGATCGCAGAGACAAATATTTGAGTTACGAGTTTGGTCTTCAATTAAAACAATGTGGAATAGTTTCACAGCTCACGCCACCTGGAACACCACAACGTTATGGTGTGTCCGAACGTCGTAACCACACTTTATTGGATATGGGGCGATCTATGATGTCTCTTATTGATTTACCATTGTCGTTTTAGGGTTATGCATTAGAGACAGCTGCATTCACGTTAAAAGGGCACCATCTAAATCCGTTGAGACGACACCATATGAACTGTGGTTTATCAAGAAACCCAAGTTGTCGTTTCTTAAAGTTTGGGGCTACGATGCTTATGTGAAAAAGTTTCATCCTGATAAGCTCAAACCCAAATCGGAGAAGTGCGTCTTCATAGAATACTCAAAGGAAATTGTTGGGTACACCTTCTATCACAGATCCGAAGGCAAAACATTCGTTGCTAATAATGGATCCTTTCTAGAGAAGGAGTTTCTCTCGAAAGAAGTGAGTGGGAGGAAAGTAGAACTTGATAAGGTAATTGTACCTTCTCCTTATTGAAAGTAGTTCATCACGTAAATCTGTTCGTGACTACTACACCAATTAGTGAAGCTAATGATGATGATCATGAAACTTCAGATCAAGTTACTACAGAACCTCGTAGGTCTTCCAGAGTACGGTCCGCACTGTGAGTGGTACGGTAATCCCGTGCTGGAAGTCATGTTACTAGACCATGATGAACCTACGAACTATGAGGAAGCGATGATGAGCCCAGATTCCGCAAAATGGCTTAAGGCCATGAAATCTGAGATGGGATCCATGTATGAGAACAAAGTGTGGACTTTGGTGGAGTTGCCCGATGATCGGCAAGCCATATTGTATAAATGGATCTTCAAGAGGAAGACGGACATTCATAGTAATGTTACTATCTACAAAGCTCGACTTATCGCAAAAAGGTTTTTGACAAGTTCAAGGTGTTGACTACAATGAGATTTTCTCGACTGTAGCGAGGCTTAAAGTCTGTCCGAATCATGTTAGCAATTGCCGCATTTTATGAAATCTGGCAAATGGATGAACAAAACTGCATTCCTTAATGGAGTTATTAAAGAAGAGTTGTATGTGATGCAACCAAAAGGTTTTGTCAATCCTGAAGATGTTAACAAAATGTGCAAGCTCCAGCGATGTATTTATGGACTGGTGCAAGCATCTCGGAGTTGGAATATACGCTTTGATAAGTTGATCAAAGCATATAGTTTTATACAGACTTGCGGTGAAGCCTATATTTACTAGAAAGTGAGTGGGAGCACTACATCATTTCTGATAAGTATATGTGAATGACATATTGTAGATCGGAAATAATATAGAATTATTCTGCAAAGCATAAAGGAGTGTTTGAAAGGAGTTTTTCCAAAGAAAGACCTAGGTGAAGCTGCTTACATATTGAGCATCAAGATCTATAGAGATAGATCAAGACGCTTGATAAGTTTTTTCAATGAGTACATACCTTGACAAGATTTTGAAGTAGTTCAAAATGGAACAGTCAAAGA
This sequence comes from Aegilops speltoides, assembly GCA_021437245.1. Taxonomy (NCBI): domain Eukaryota; kingdom Viridiplantae; phylum Streptophyta; class Magnoliopsida; order Poales; family Poaceae; genus Aegilops; species Aegilops speltoides. The sequence continues at coordinate 402,978,659 of CM038147.1, forward strand.
AAGAGTTCTTGCCTGTGTTACAAGGTGTGAAATGGAGTAAGACTCAAAACCCGACCACGACAGAAGATAGAAAGAGAATGAAATTAATTCTCTATGCCTTGGCCATAGGTTCTATAAAGTATGCCATGCTGTGTACCAGATCTATTGTATACCCTACACTGAGTTTGGCAAGGGAATACAATAATGATCTAGGAGTAGATCACTAGACAGCGGTCAAAATTATCCTTAGTGGAATAAGGATATGTTTCTCGATTATGGAAGTGACAAAAGGTTCGTCGTAAAGGGTTATGTTGATGCAAGTTTTGACACCGATCTGGATGACTCTAAGTCTCGATCTAGATACATATTGAAAGTGGGAGCAATTAGCTAGAGTAGCTCCGTGCAGAGCATTGTAGACATAGAAAATTGCAAAATACATAACGGATCTGAATGTGAAAGACCCGTTGACTAAGATTCTCTCACAAGCAAAACATGATCACACCTTAGTACTCTTTGGGTGTTAATCACATAGCGATGTTAACTAGATTACTGAATCTAGTAAACCCTTTGGGTGTTGGTCACATGGCGATGTGAACTATGGGTGTTAATCACATGATGATGTGAACTATCGATGTTAATCACACGGTGATGTGATCTAGATTATTGACTCTAGTGCAAGTGGGAGACTGAAGGAAATATGCCCTAGAGGCAATAATAAAGTTATTATTTATTTCCTTATTTCATGATAATTGTTTATTATTCATGCTAGAATTGTATTAACCGGAAACATGTTACATGTGTGAATACATAGACAAACAGAGTGTCACTAGTATGTCTCTACTTGATTAGCTCGTTAATCAAAGATGGTTATGTTTCCTAGCCATAGACATGAGTTGTCATTTGATTAATGGGATGACATCATTAGGAGAATGATGTGATTGACATGACCCATTCAGTTAGCTTAGCACCCGATCGTTTAGTATGTTGCTATTGCTTTCTTCATGACTTATACATGTTCCTATGACTATGAGATTATGCAACTCCGTTTACGGAGGAACACTTTGTGTGCTACCAAACGTCACAACGTAACTGGGTGATTATAAAGGTGCTCTATAGGTGTCTCCGAAGGTACTTGTTGGGTTGGCATATTTCGAGATTAGGATTTGTCACTCCGAATGTCGGAGAGGTATCTCTGGGCCCTCTCGGTAATGCACATCACTTAAGCCTTGCAAGCATTGCAACTAATGAGTTAGTTGCAAGATGATGTATTACGGAACGAGTAAAGAGACTTGCCGGTAATGAGATTGAACTAGGCATTGGATACCGACGATCGAATCTCGGGCAAGTAACATACCGATGACAAAGGAAACAACGTATGTTGTTATGCGGTCTGACCGATAAAGATCTTCGTAGAATATGTAGGAACCAATATGGGCATCCAGGTCCCGCTATTGGTTATTGACTGGAGACGTGTCTTGGTCATGTCTACATTGTTCTCGAACCGTAGGGTCCGCACGCTTAAGGTTTTGATGACAGTTTTATTATGAGTTTATGAGTTTTGATGTACCGAAGGAGTTCAGAGTCCCGGTTGAGATCGGGGACATGACGAGGAGTCTCGAAATGGTCGAGACGTAAAGATCGATATATTGGACGACTATATTCGGAGTTCGGAAAGGTTCCGAGTGATTCGGTATTTTCGAGTACTGGGAGAGTTACGGGAATTCGCCGGGGAGAAGTATTGGGCCTTATTGGGCCCTGCGGGAAAGAGAGAGGGGCTGCCTTGGGCAGGCCGCGCCCCCCCACATGTCCTAGTCTGAATTGGACTAGAGGGAGGGGCCGCACCCCCTCCTTCCTTCCCTTCTCTCTTCCCCTTCCTTGTCTCCTACTCCTAATACATGGAAGGACTCCTAGTTGGACTAGGAAAGGGAGAATCCTACTCCGAGTGGGAGTAGGACTCCCCTAGGGCGCGCCATAGAAGAGGGCCGGCCCTCCCCTCCTCCACTCCTTTATATACGGGGGTAGGGGCACCCCATGAACACACAAGTTGATCACGGTGATCGTTCCTTAGCCGTGTGCGGTGCCTCCTTCCACGATATTACACCTCGGTCATATTGTAGCAGTGCTTAGGCGAAGCCCTGCAACAGTTGAACATCAAGATCGTCACCACGCCGTCGGGCTGACGAAACTCCTCCCCGTGCCTCTGCTGGATCGGAGTTCGGGGTGCGTCATCGAGCTGTACGTGTGTCAAGAACTCGGAGGTGCCGGAGTAACGGTGCTTGGATCGGTTGGACCGGGAAGACGTATGACTACTTCCTCTACGTTGCGTCAACGCTTCCGCTTTGGTCTACGAGGGTACGTAGACAACACTCTCCCCTCTTGTTGCTATGCATCACCATGATCTTGCGTGTGCGTAGGAATTTTTTTGAAATTACTACGTTCCCCAACAGTCTCCTGGACAGCAACGATGTCAATGTGTTCATCTCGCATGTACTCCACAAGTTGGCGGCGACGACCATCATGGCCGAAGCCGCGGATGTTCCAGAAGAGGGCCCGCATTATGGGGCCATCGGGGGGCTGCTTGACCCCAGAACACGGGAGGCGCTTTGCGCGCGAAGAGCCGCAGTGCGGGAGCGGGTACGGCCACGGATCTCGCCCGGAGGTGGGGGAGCCGGTAGCCGCGGCCCAGAAGAGGTGGGAGGGATCCCGTCCGCAGATGCGTCCGGGGGGGGAAGGAGAACAGCACGGACCTCGGCAAGCTACCCATCGAGGATCTCGCGCGCCCGGATGGCAGCTATCTTAACTAAAGGGGGGCCAACCTCCCCCTGAAAATGATAGCAGAGTCGGAGGCCACTTTGGCAAGGTTGCCCAGGGGGATAGATTCCAGTGCAGAAAAGGAACAAGACGAAGCAGAGGGAGGGACGGGGGGTGTACCTGGCTCCAGGTTACGGGCAGCATACAAGCTCTGCCCTTCGGGATGGGCAGAGCAGGGAACCCTCGGGTGGGCAGATCCAGCCACAAGACTCGGCGGGAAGCCACCACCGGGGAGGAGGTCGACCTGCCGCGACGGGAGTATGCTGCTGAACGGGGGGAGGGGGCTGAGCCGCCATCAGGGTGAGCACGCGAGTCGCCCCCTCCCTCGAAACCGGCGAAGACGGCAGCGCCAGCTGAGCTGGCCCGGCGCAGCCGATGAGGAGAGGCTCAGACGGCGGCGGCCCAGCCGGTGGTGGAGGAGGCGGAGGCGAAGGAACGGGGAGGGGCGTTGGAGCCGGCGCCGGGTTGTCCAGCAGGAGGGGAGAAGCGGCCTGGGCATCCACCCTCCGAGGGGGGGACGGGTCAGATGGAGCGCAGGCGGCCGGGGAGAGGGGGGCATCTGCCAGCGATGCCAGCCCCTCCACGGGCGCCGCCGTCTCCACAAGGGTGGAGGAGGTGAGGAGCAGGTCCGCCGAGACCGGCCCAGCGGTAGGGGACGATGTGGGAGAACGCGGGGAGGAGGCCGGGCAGACCACCATGCCCACACTGGAGATGTCGCTCCCCTCGGAGGAGGAAGCTGGCGCGAGAGCAGAGTCACCCAACAGAGGGAGGGGAGCGGCGGCGGCCTGCCCCCGGCCGGTCGGGGGGGCGAGGTGAAGGGAGCAGGAGTCTCGAAGCCCCTCCTCATCCGAGCGATGGGAGCGGTGCCGCCCGTGGTAGTCCCCACCAGCCCCCGGGTTGCCACCGGGGAGGCCAGCGTCGAAGGAGCGGGGGCGCCCAACGTGGTTGGGAGGCTCGGGGGCGATCCTGAGGTCAAAGCCCTGGTCGTTGAAGAAGACGCGGACTGAGGTGTGAAGCTTGGAGGAGTCGAGGCACTTGACCTTGACCCGGACCTCCTCCTCCTTGCGGAGTGAGAGCTCGTCCACGGCCACCACCTTGCCCAGGAGACGGGACATCTGGCGTATGACGAGCTCGGACCGCGCAATATCGGGCAGGCCGGAGATGAGGATCCAGGCGGTGTCGAGGACGGCCATGGCCTGAGCGTCGAGAACCGGCTCGGATATCTCGACCACCAGCTGGTTGAGGGCGAGGGTGATCCGGCCACTACGCGTCGCGTAGCCGTAGCTGACAGAGTCGGGGAAGACGACAGAGAAGATGTGGCCAGCGGTAGGGGTGACAACCCAGTCCCATTGGTGCCGGTAGAGGTGGTTGAGCTCTGCCTCAATCATCTCCGGGGATGCCACGCCATCGACGACAGTGACAATCGCCTGAAGGGAAGGAGACGGTGGAGGAGCATCCGGGACCTCGAGGTGGAAGAAGCCCAACCCCTCAATCCCATGCCCATACATCATGAGCTCCGAAACCACCGGTCTATCCGGACACAGGATGGCGGGATGGCCGGGGTCCTTGCAGAGGTAGCAGCACTGGGGGTTGACGCAGGTGACTTGCGTGTGCCCCCTCACCCCACAGTTGAAGCAAGGGGGGCGAGGGAGACCGGAGACGGGGCCCGGAGCGGGGGCGGAGCCATGGCCCGCAGGTGGAGGCACGATCGGCGCGACGCGCACGCCGCGCCGCTTCTTCTTCTTGGCCGGGCCGGACCGATCATGACGGGCCACCACCGGGAGCGGCGCGGGGCCGCACCCGAGGCCGCGGAATGGGGCGACACATAGCGGCGGGGCTCCGCTGGGTGGGAGGATCCCATCCCGGGCGGACGGGCTCGAGACTTGCAGTGCGGGAGGGAGAGGGAGAGCGGGCGGGCGGGAGGGCGGCGACGGGAGCGCCGGCGGCGGCCGCGGGCCGCCTGGGATGCCCGAGGGAGTGGGACTGCCACGGCCCTCATGGCGGGAAGGGGACCGGCGACGATCACGGAGCTTGCGGAGCTCCCGCCGGAGCTCGTCCTCGCGTCGAAGTCCGTCGGGGGAGGGGCGAGCGGGCTCCCAGTGGAGCTCGCCGGCCTTACGCTTGTCCGGGGGGGGCGGGATCGTCCCACTCCCGCGGCATGGGTCGCGACTGCGAGGAGGAAGGGGGCGGGGCCGGGGGTGAGGGTGAGGCTGGGGAGGAGGCCTGGGGGTCGGGAGCCAGTGCGCCGGCCGGAGGGGAGTAGGGCGGCGTGGGGCACCGGAGTGGATCGGGGGTCGGGGGGCACGAGGTGCGGGAGGAGAGTGGCGGCGCAGGTCGGGGGAGGGAGTGGAAAGCCACAGGGAGGCCAAATCGAGGGCGAGGCCCCATCCCTGGGCCTAGGGTCAGGGACAGGCCGGCCCAGGCTGGGGGGGACGAGAGGGTGCTGGGAGGGCCGGCCCGAGGTGGGCCGGGGGAGGCCCAGCAACGAGCGCGAGGAGTCCAACGGCCGGGACGGGCCAGGGCCCAACAGCCCAGCCACCCGAGCGGGGCGGCCCACGCGCCAAGCGAGGTCGAGGCAGAGGGCTGGAACCCTACCGCCGCCGGGCGCGCGCCCCATGCTGGGACGACCAGGAAGGAGGGGAGCCTGGCGCCCGGACCGCCCGCACCCGGAGAGCGGAGGTCCCGAAGTGTGCGATAAACGGCCGGTACAGGGCGGCACGGCGCGCCAAGAGCGAGAGTGCCGAGGGGGAGGAGGACATCGGCGAGGGGAGGAGGGCGGGGACCCGGCGGCCGAGCTGCCACCACCTGGCGGCGTCGGGAGGAGCGGGCGGCGCCCTATCGAGCGCCCACCACGCCCAGTGCGCCAGGCGACGCTGAAGCCCGGCCGGCCAGCTTGGGAGGCGGCAGACGGGAGGGCTCGGGGAGCCGAGGGGAGAGGGACGCCCGGCGGCCGGGAGCCGAACCCCTCATGTGGGGGGCTGAGCTCCCGGGCCGGGGGGGGGGAGGCCGGAGGCCGGGCTGAGGAGGCCGGGACCGGAGAAGATGCGGGAGAAGAACGGGGTCTTCCGCGATCGGCCCAGGAGGACCGGCCCGGCGGCCAAGGGCGCGGGGAGGCAGCAGAGCACTCGCAGCAGAGCGGGGGGGGGGGCGAGGCAGAAGCCGCCGAGGGCGGCGGAGTCGCCTGCTGAACGCCAAACAGGTCGCCAGCCAGCGCCATCCCGCATATAACTTACAATGAGTCCGCCCAAACCAAGATGAACATTAGATCAATACACCACAACAAGAAGAGAATCGACATAGCCATCACTGTAGCAGTTGTTATGCCATGCATCACACATGACCGCCATGAGAAGGATATGCCGTGGTTCCTGTTTGGTAATGGTTCCATGTTTCCAGAATCAACTATACAGAATACAAATTGAACAGGCAACATCACTGTGCATCCAATCCATCCTTAGGTAAGGTATAAGCGTGCCATAAGGAGTCAGGAAAAGGATAGTCATCTCCTATGGTCCCATGTTTTTTCTCTCCAGAATCTGGCAAGAAGGACCCTTGAAAGGGGAGAGATGGTGCTCGGAGAGCCCGGCCGTTGACGCGCCGTGGGACACCCATGAGAGAGTTTTTCTAAGTTCGGTTTAAAAAAGGAGGTCAATACCCCTTTATCAAATCGAGAAATCTAACCACCAGTCGGCTGGTGGTTTGCAACAGGCGCGCACGAAGCGATGGCCGTTCGATCCGCATCCAACGCCCCGTGTCGTCCCTGTTGCGCGCAGCGCACGTGGCGCTAGCCGTTACGTTTACTCTCCGCCACTGACATGTGGGTCCCTCCGAAACCGTCCGTCTCGCCCAATGCGCACGATCCCCACTCGCCCCCTCTCCCTCTTCGCCCGCATTATTTCTTCCTCCTCTGCTGCTGCGGTTTCCATTCGAATCTCCTCTCGCTCCCCCTCCCCCTCGTCCGTGACGGTTCCTGGTGGTGGCGCTGCCCGTTCATGGAGG